>JAQFZG010000862.1:0-25967 GCA_034695465.1 Entomobrya nicoleti | reverse complement strand
ATTTATAACACCTACAGAAACCTGAACATACCGGCACCCCTGGAGTAGGTCTAATACTTTTAGACGCCTCTCCTCCACCAGGTATCATCTCCAGAAAATTGAACGTATTATATTGTATAAGTTCTTAAGATTAAAACGGATTGGGAAACCATTTTTAGCAATATATACATAATTATTGACTCAAATGCTTTTTGAGTGAAATCATTTTTTGATCTAGATTTAATTGCAACCATTGTGTTTTTATACAATAAATATAGAAAGCCAAGGAATTGGTATCGTATTAAAAGCATCGTATCATTGAATTTTTTATGATCGCTAAACTTACATTCAAATTTTAGTACAGAATGCAACGTATAAGCATGTATTACACATTGTGGTTACATTGCATTCTGTGCGCAACCCATTCGGACCACTTTGGATCTCATCTCATCATTATCGTCATGGATGTAAGTACATAATATATAATATAATATTATGTATGTATTATGTATGTGTTCTGTGTTATGCTCATCATCATCATCCTTGTCGTTTTTCTTTGTTGCAGTGTAACTGGAAATTACACTGCAAGTCTTGTGTGTTGTAAGATGCGTGTGCGTGGCCGGTGGAACATGATTGGGATGCGGGATATTGCAATTAGTTTGAGTTTAAAAGTTTATACGTATGTATTTTTGTTTTGATTTAATTCTAAAAAATAACATACATCTCCAGTGAACTAAATCTGTTCCCAAATACGTTGGAAATAGCCCGACAATGAACACTTACTCTTGAAAACAAATTAACATATTTACAGCTTGGAGCAACGATGGATAAGTCAAAAATATTGTATCCAGTGCGTAAAACAGGCCTTGCAAATTCTTCTATGATCCTGCGGTGCTAGGCCTACGCCAAGTGAGACTGGTATCTTGATCTTTAAACTCCTTTAAGTGCTTATTGTCAACCCTTTGCCAAAAACAAATTGCTAATACATAATTAGATAAAGAAGGCCATAAGCAAAAACTCATAAACCGAACTGTTTCTGAGTGCTCCCAAAAAATGTCAGTGCCGACTTGTGCTGGCTTGGATATCTTAGTAATTCCTTCAAGGCTACCGCATATTTTCATCAAGTTTTATCCTGGCAAGAAAATATCTACAAATTTGACACTAAGTAGGTTGGAAAATGTAAAATTGAAGCCGAGGTGTTGCTGCCGTTGATTTTTTAGATAAATAGTATCAAAAATGTAAACTTCGTGACGTCTAGCAAACAGATTTTCGGTGCAGGCTTGTGTACTTGGATGGTTCATGATGACAAAGAATTATGGAGATACTCCATCCGGGGAACTTTTTCGGGAACGGTTTACGTCAACTCGAGACAGAATAGTCTTGAATTTGATTCAGGTTGATCAAAGTAATGTTTTATTTCTCAAAAAATGAACAATGTTGGTATTGTTTTTATTTTAAAATAGTTTGAGTGTTTGGAAGCAGAACATATAATATATCTGTAATATGTTCTCTGTGTACAACTAGATATACACAAGATAGGCTATCTGGTATGTGCGTACACCAAAAGTTTAGCTTCACATTTTTACGCTCACAAACTGTTCTCCATGCTAGGCATTTACAATTGCCACCTGAAGACAGTAAATATGATAAATACCCCCGTACACAAAAGCACACTGGTTATGGTGCCAGGTTGATGTGATGAGAAAAAATAGCGGCGAGAACCTTTGCAATTTGTTGAAAAGGCTAGCCGTTATAAAAAGAAGTAACGATGTACGATACGTCAGCGTATTTACGTTCAGGGATCATCAACTTTCCCCGATATCTCACTTTTTACTAAACACTGGAATATATCGCGACAATTCAGCAAAGTAGGTTCTTCAGCTTTATCAGTCAGCTCAGTATAAATATGAGCTGACACAGAATATGAGACAGCCGAAAATTAGAAACAAGGTTGGAGCAAAACCTATCTATAACGGAGAGCACTTCCATTTCCAGTTGCTAGAAAGTGAACTGGAAGTCAAACGAATCGACCCAGGGTTTTCTGACCAATGTATTTAGTGTAAAAAACTACCACAAAATTCACATAGCCTGTGGCTTGAGAGTGACTTAAAACTCGTAAATTTATCGTGGCAAATTAATTAATAAATCGTTCGACGGTTATGTAAAACATTTACTACAGTGAAAACAACTTGACTACACTAGTTTTCATTACTGCATCATTTTTAAAGTATTCAGAACCAAAGCTCCAAGATCAAAATGTTCCTGTTCCTCCCTTTGCAGATCTTTTTTATTGTGTTCATCATAAAAAGTTTATTAAGGTTTCTTACTTTCAATTGTAGGCACCACTGATAAAAACAGTACATTAAGCATAATTATCATCGTACGAGCATGTCGTAGTAGATTTTGCTAACTTTTACTTTTATGACCGCCGGCTTTACACTGCACTTTACCGTTGTGTGAAACTAAACCATGTAATGATTAATAGTAAAAGACCTCTTTTTTTAGAGACCATAATGTCGCAGTATATAAAGTGTGATGTGTGTAACATATTTTAAAAATTTACAATCAAACGGAAAAATCTCTGACGGAATATGCATAGAATGTTCAACTAGTGACAAACACGGAATTGCATTTACAACCAGTTTCATTTCTACAATATATTTTCTCTGCTCTAAGCAGTAACTTTGAAGTTGTTTGGGAATTAAAAATTAGCACTGGGTTTAAACAAACTTGTTGCACAACAAATCTATTTTGCATCCCAAAGATTGGAGCAATACGAGAAACGCAACGCGAAACCCAAGAAACTTAATCATCTTAATTAGATTATCGAAATCGCAATGTGCTTCTTTTCACTAGTACAAAATTAGAAAATACAATTTCTTATCAACAAAGTTATAAAAAAACTCAGATCTCATTTTTCGTCGCGTCAGCAATATTTCCTTTCGAGAGAAAAATCACTCATTATCGCATTCCATTACAAAGCTATTGAAGATGCTTACTCTGCGATATGAGGAAGGGCAGTATGGATGTCTGCCTTGTTCCTGTATTTCCTTAAGTTTCGTATGTAAACAAGTGATGATGTGCGTATTGACCAACAGCCTATATATAATGATATTGATTTATTTATCAAACCAATAGTTTCTGTATCCTAACATTAGCAAACAAATGTAAAGATATAAATGTAAATATTCATTTGATTTAATATTCATGACTTATACTTATGATCATAGTAATTTGTTAATCATGCGGGAATGACGATAATTGTAAAAATAATGTTAATGTTAATAATGTTTTTTTTCGTTTTTGAACACGTTCGTTGTCAGCCTTGTGCTGCACTAATTTCTAGTGCTGTCCTCTCGGAAAGCGAGACTTCGTGCGAAATCGAAAGCGAAATCTTTCCACAAACTTGGCCTGGTTTTGTTGGTATAATACAAGTGTAACCACCACCTTCATGAGTTAAATACGCATGTTCCTTCATTGCATGTTTTGCAGTCAATGATCTGTAAAAAATCAGAATCATTTAGAATCATTTATAATATTTTGTATTTCATTTTCATTTCATGGTCACAAGGTGAAGACTTCCATTTTCTCTTTGGGTAGGTGGGATTTAATGTCTTTTTTAATAAATTGGCGACAAAAATATTTGTCATAAATTTCACACATGTATGGCTTCTTTGTCTCTAAGTGCGAATTTTGTATATGGCCAGCAGCCGTAAACCGCGTTGTATATTTTTTTGTTAGGTGGATACAAGCATAATATAATGTGCCAGATTGGTCCTCCCTATTAACAATGAAATGACCATACGCCGCTAACAGCGATTGGTTTTTGGCAGGTGGGCTGAACCGACTTCCAGCCTCCCACCATCCTGCCTTTTCGGCTTATTTTGTCCGAGCTGAAAGTGAATAGCACTTGGGTGTCTTACATTTGTAACCCTAATTGCACAAAAAAGCATATTGAACTTGAAAAGAAATTGTAATTGAAAACATTTCGTGCAAATGTTACATTTTCTTCAAAAGCCTTAAAGTCTTTCCCATAATTAAAACTCAGCTTGATTTTTGTCAGACATTTTGTTGATCGCAACGCTTAATCGCAACAATGATTGCGTGCGGATTTCTAGCTCTGTCAAACCAGCATTCGAGTGCAATCATGACTGCAAAATCGTGCTGAAATCTAAAAAATGTACATTATTATAACTATAACTTCACTTCAAGTTTCAAAAGATTTATATATGTTGCCGTTAACAGAGCTATCAATGAAAAGCATTCCTGCTTCGTCATAATTGACCGCACTTTTCAGCTGACTTTACGTGCTTAAACCGTAAAAGAAAGCGGCTAGCTCCAGTACCCTTAAAGCCCTTTGCCCTTATGGAGAAAGTGAAGGAATCCTTCAAGTCATCCCTCGATGAGGACGATTGCAGAAGCCATCCCTCGATGAGCCTAGACAAGACCTAATACTTTTACCTGGAGGAACACATTTTGTCAATCTGATTGTGCGGTCTACTAACGAACGGATACACTATGCCGGTTTCCAATTCACATGAGCTCAGTTAGTTATAAAGTTCTGGATAACCACAGAACTATATAGGGTAAAAATGGTTTGCTTGAAGACAGACCACATCGATATCTCTTCATCTAGCAGACGTGGTTT
This sequence comes from Entomobrya nicoleti, assembly GCA_034695465.1. Classification (NCBI taxonomy): domain Eukaryota; kingdom Metazoa; phylum Arthropoda; class Collembola; order Entomobryomorpha; family Entomobryidae; genus Entomobrya; species Entomobrya nicoleti. Next base: position 21,340 of record JAQFZG010000862.1, on the reverse strand, counting down.
ATTGACAGTAATGGTCAATGGGGGGTGAGTGTTGAGTATGGAGAAGAGAGTTTAGTTGATATATTTGTGTTGTATTCATTTTTGATGTTTGCCATAATGTAAAATTTGGTTGACTTTTTGTGATGTATGATTTGAATGCAAATGCATTATGCAAAAGTCTTTGTTTTGCTGTTAGACTCATAAAAATTAAATTTTGTGACTTTCTAAATTATGGGTTTCGACGTAGAAAAAGTTGATTACTCTGACTGAAACGTGTATGAACTTTAAACGTGAACTTAATTTCCTTTGCTTAAATTAATTTTAATCTTCTAATTTTACATTGGAAAATTCCTGTGAAGTGTAATATTTATCAAGAATGTTCTCTACTTTTCTGCTTTGATTTATGCTTAAGCTATAAAAGGAAGAAGACAAAGGATGCTTGGGGCCAGCTAACATTTTGACCTTTACAGTTTATTTTGCCGACTTCATTGTAGACATTTTAAAATATCATTTTTATACCTGTCAAATAAATTCCTTCGACGTGTTCATTCACACACTACCTTGTTGATTTACTACATATTATTTTCTTCCGTTTTACCTAAACTTGTTTTATTCCTGCTAAGCGCACTCACATCAATTATATTGCTGGCTACTTTTTCATTGCTATTGCATTTCTAGCATTTTTGACTTTTAAATATTAAAACAAATATTCTTATAAAATTTTAAACTACTCCTCAATTAAAAACTTTTGAACATCAGTTGAAGTTTTTTGTGTAGCACACTTCAGGGTGCTCGTATTCTAACAATAAGAGATCTTTGACCTGGATATTTCATTATTTTTGTTTATGGTCAAATCTTTCCATCTACTTTGGTTATTCCTCGAGCATTTCTGGGATTCCTGAAGTACATTCTTGAATCTTTTGGCTATGGGCATGGCACCTCAGTTGTATACAGTTAACAAGTACATCACGTCTTGGGATAAAAGCGAATTTCGTTTAGGGTAGTATTCACTCTGGTGTTGTGAGCGTAGACGGCCGCCGTGCCGGTAAGAATCCCAATTTGAATAAGCGGTCTTAGGCATAGTTTTTGAAAGCATCTTTGCCGAGGTTCCATTAAATGACTCAACTATCCCATTTGTTATTGGATGGCCAGAGGATGAGAATTTTTGTTCAATGCCCATGGCTGGGCCCAGTCCATTATTATTAATTATCAATTTCACACGGTAGCTTGTACCACTGTCAGTGAGGAGAACGCGAAATGCCCCATAATGACAAACCAATAAGTTTTAAGAGGCTCGGCGACGTGTGGCGTTTGATGTCTCCTGTTACGCAATTACGAGTGTAAAAATCGGTGATGACGCACATATCTATTCCCAGCTTCGGAAACTTGAAATGGTTCAAGATCTCAGCAAAAAAGTTCCGGGGGTGAGTTAGGGATATTGTTTAAAGGGATTGATTTTCTTTAAGTGACCTGACCTTTTTCTTCTGGGATTGACGATGTGCTCTTTCATATTACTCCAATCCTTTAGCATTCGGTTATAGTTTCTTTTGCAACCCTAGTGCGCCATGAGCTTAGTATCATGGTGCGACTCAATAAGTTCTCCTCGTGGTATACTCGGACCTCCTCCACCAATGTGGCAAAGAATTATTTCACAAAACACAAAATGAATCTCGTCAGGAAGATGCGCCATGATCTTTAGACATTCCTCATTCTTGTACAGGAAATCTAAACCCGTCCGGTAAGTACTTTTCTTCGTCTTCTCATTTGTATTTTTGTTTTATTACCACTCCAAAGGTAGGTACGTATGTAAGTTTTTCTTCCAATCCAAATTTTGAAAACTGGTATCGAACTTTAGATAATTGTAAAAAATAGCCACAAAATAAATTGAATACAACTCCAGCCGTTTGGGGAGCTTTACCGTTCAAAGCCCAATAACGAAATGAACATGCTTTTGAGTCAAGGCCCTCATAATTCATAAAAAGTATAAATATTGCAAATGCAAAAGGCTTTTTGATCTGGAAAATCTAGGTATTCAATAAACTGTTGTCAGAATTGTCGCAAAGATATGCATGTAAGTCATTTTTCAGCGAGCCGTTGGTACAGTTGGACGGTTATAAATTGATCATAAATTATTATGTATTTTACCGAAGTGTTGCTTTATTCCAGACCCAGACTTCAGATGTCATTTAAACATAGCGAAGAATATTTGATATTATAAAACGCACAATAAAATCTACTGGGCTTCTTGATTATGCCTTACGACTGGAAAATAATGTCCACATTTGTATGGTAAAATGTTATCTCATATTGAGTTGAATTGAATTTATTACCGTGTAAAATATGACAGTCACACTGTTTTACAACAACACTACCAACATACAGATAGTTGGCTAAGCTAATATTATTGCATAGTACATAGATTCATAAACATACCAAGGCTGTATACTGTTCCTGATTTCCTGCTTGTGATAAACTAAATTTAGCAATGAATTTGCACAATTATAAATGTACAAAGAATGGAATTTATCAATGCAATGCTAATGTCTCGCTTGTATCTCACGATATTTAGTCATCTGTTTTCGGTGGAAAATATTATTAAAAAGGCAAAATTGAACTGGTTAGATCGGGACAAATTTAGTTGTACCACGTTTGTAATTTTTCCAAATGCCGCTTTGAAGAACCTATCTATCATAAATAACACTACTAAAACACAAAATTCATTATCAAATAGCCAACTCGATCCATTGCTGCATAAAATCAAATTATAAAATGTATTTATTCTCTTTATTGCAAACCAAAAATTATGCCAAATATCACAGAAAGGTTCATAAAACCAAAAACTACAGTAAATTAAGTTTACAAAAACCCCACGAAAAGCTTTACTGAACATCCATCGCTGTAATATTGAAACGTAATTTTTTCCATTCTTTAGAAATTGATGACTTTATAAATACATTCGAATTGACTATTGCTCTAACAATTAAATTATCACTGTTAGTGTCATTATAATATAATAGTACATTATAATAAAGTGATCTTTAGTATTTTCGCAATTATTTAAGTCTAACTTAAAAACGACAGATGACTTGAATAACTAATTATTTACAGCCGGCGTACTAATATCTGTCAGCCTTATACAAATATGCATGACGACTTTGCCCACAAATTTGCCTAGCACCAGTAAACAGCTATTTATTTAAAGTTTTTCGTTATCTTGAATAAATCGCCAAATGTTATATAGTTAAATGAGACGTAGTATTATTCACGAATGTTATCGTAAAGAATGCTCAATGGATAGCTTATTCCAACAGTTATTAAACATATTCTTATATCTAGTTGTGCTTAATATTTTAGTATTTGCAAAGTTTTAGTAGCGCATTTTCCTAAGAAAAGAAAACTACATTATACAATCATGAAAAAGTAATAATATCTTTCTTCTCTGGCAGTCGTCGTCGCTTCACTTTTTACAGTTCAGAACTAAACTAGATGAGTACTTATGGTTTTTCTAGTTTAATATATATTTATTTAAGTGTAATAATAAATATTTACGATCAATAGATAATTTATAGTTTTAATTGTGTTCGAAGTCAAAGATTTGACTACTAATGTTACATATAATGTAAAAATTACTGCTATATTGGTAATTGCCATGTAAAATGTAACTATTTAGTTTTATCTTTCTGGTTTCGACCTCAAATTTTCGAGTTTCTACATTCAATGAAGCTGGGAAACGATATCGTAATAATTTTTGGTACACTTAATTACTTATTTGGCAAGATTTCCAAAATAGTGGAATGGTCATTTTGATTTTTTGTCTTTAGGTACGTTAAGATACTCGTGCTATTAGTGTAGTTACTATGTATTTTAGATCACAAGAGATTTCTAAAACAGGGTGTTAACTGGTGGTGAAAGGTTTTTAGAATGAGGAATAAAAGTTTTATATTTTTTTCATTAAATAGTACCAATATTCTAAGTTAGGTTTTTCAAATTCAGAAAAGAACAAATCAACTTTTGACAGTTCAGCATTAAAATTTATCCAACTTTAAAAACATGTTGTTTAAAATAATAGTTATTTTTTGCAATGTCCTATTATGTATAATCTACCTTAAAATGTGCGGCAAACAAAATTTTAAATGAAAAATAACCCACATATAAAGAGAAATAGAAAAAAATGTATCATCTAAGATATAATTCTACGATATATTTAACATATATTTCATCAGATGGCATTTACTTTTGTTAGACGCGGAAGTACCTGTAAACTTATACGACAGCTCTATTTGATTTATTTTTTAAATATATAATGTGATGAATGAGCAGAAGTTTCAATTTAAATTGTTTAAACGTTGAAAAAATATTTTATAACTGTAAAATTAAGGTAGCCATACATGGTTATGCTATGCAAGTTGCAAGCTCAAACAAAACCAATAAACTTAAAAATACTTTAAAGCATAATATATTGAAGAACTTGGAACATTAAATAAATTATAAATACTTCCACAAAAACATGTTTTTAAGGCCTTATTGTTTTTGTAAGCTACTTTTTTGCAGTGTGTTTGATATTACCAGTGACAAATAAAGCAGAAAATGGAAAAGTCGCAAATCGGAAATTTCGCAATAACTTTTCAATATGAAATTTTAAGTACAAGATAGAGTTTAAAAAAAACATAATATTAAAAAATAAAAAGCGTTGTTTTGTATTATTTTTAATAAAAACTAAAATAATGCAATTTTAAAAATTTGTCTGCAAATATAATAATTTTGTCGATCAAAAGTATATTAATACTAGCAAAAGGAAGAAAAAAACATGAATAATGTTTTAAAATGTAACGTATTCAAGAACAAGGGATGCTCCGGATACTTTCACAAAAACATGTTATTGTCGAATTATTGTTTTTGTGAGCTACTTTTTGTGGAGTGATTGATATTACCATTGAGTAATAACGTAGAAACCTGCAATTTTTTTTTTGATTCTCTTATTTTCCATTTTACTTCCATTCACAGAACATCTCTAAAACAAAAAATATATAGTGGATTTTAAAGGACACCCTTCTATCTGCAAAGCTTTGCATTCGACCAAAATTTAAAAGTTGACCAATTTTAAATTTCATAAACTTCTCAAAATGTTAGACGATCGAATAAAGTGGCACATTAAATACAGGCTAGGCCCATTGACAAGGTATACATTCTCCGGAACCTTTTATTGGGACGGGAATGCAAATAAGTTTGTACTAAGGAAAACCTACATTTGGTGGATAATTTATTTGAGTCATTTCGTCGGATATTTCGTATGCATAGTTCTTGGGGCATACAGCCATCACTTGTACTACAATGAGCAAATTCCCGACGACGTCAAATTTCTGGGAAATAAATTATATCAGAAACATATCCTCAAATTAGTTTGCACCGTTCTTGTACTCATCATAGTTTCGACACTAGTTATAATCGCATCATCAGAATGGGATCATCGGGATGATATAATAGAATCTCTGAATCAAGGTTTCGTTCTCAACGAAGTTCAATCAGAAAAACTAATTCCCGGAAAGAAACTTCCTGAATCAAAAGGTCAACTTGGCCGAGTACAATTGACACAGTTTGTGTGCTATTTTCCGTTCGTTGCTCCACTTTTCTTTTCAATTAATCTGAAACATGAAGCGGATCCAATACGTAATATGATAGAGTACTATTTGGAAATCCCTGTCGAGTTTACTGTCACTTTTGTGTGCATCCTGTTACTACCTTACATTTACGCCATTCTTATAGTTGTTATGCATGCCCTCGTACCCGCATTTCAAACACTTGTCAATTTTTTTCTAGTTGAGTATTGGTTTGAGTCGGCAATGCCAACAAAACTGGTAGCCATGTCAAGGGAGAGGGGTGTCCCGCAAATGTTTTTCAAAACTGTAAAACTTGGAATTCAGTCTGAAGAAAAGTTGATCCATTTATACAGAACATTCCAAATATTTAACGCAATTTTTGATCGCAACTTAGCCACCAGCAGATTGGTATACCACTCTACAGGAATTATGCTTATTTCAATATTAGGGACTTTTACTTTGATTAAGTATTCTTATTTACTTCAATCTTTTGACGAGTTGCAGTTAGTTTTTATTATGGCTGTGTGTTTTTTTCTGCCTATATTAATATACTTTTTGGAATGTAACATTATTAGTACGTTGGATGAAAGATCGGCAAGATTTAAAACTCGACTTGTACAGAAAACGACAAAGAAAATGGTCATTCATAAAGCTGCATTGTCTTTTCAACCTGTGACCTTGCACACTGGTGGATGTTATTTCAATGTAAATAGTAGCACATTTTTTGACTGGTGTATTGCATTACTTAATAATTTAGTGTCGCTGCTTATGACATTCTAATAATACTCAAAATATTTTAAAGATATGACTGCATGTAATTATGGATACACTAGAACTATGAATTTCATCATAAATATTTACACAAAAATAGTTTAGTTTAGAAGTAATTAAAGTATATTATATTTAGTACCGTTTATTGTTAAATTTAATAAATTATTGATCACTTATTGTTACTTTTCAACTGAAAACCTAAAATAAACTTGTGTTTGTAGAAACTACAAACATTAATCAAAAAAATATTTCAATCTAATCTTGACCCTATCAAATGCAACGGCTAATTTTGTAAAAGCATCAAGCTCACAGTTTGATCAATCACAAAATCTTGAATACATAGTGGTGTCAATCTATCCAGAAAATTGGATCCACCGAAATGTATTCTGAAAATTGGACACGACCTAAACCATCTTTTAAACCATTTGTATCTTTTCAAGTCCAGCTTTCCATTTATCTTCTCTTTGACCCCTTTGGAAATTTCGTACACATCCGCAAGTATCCCAAAAACGAAAATAACGTCGAAAAATATAACAACTGCGATATAAGCATACAACAGATTGTACCAAATCGGACCACCCGTATCCTTTCCAGATACAACAGAAATAGTGTTGTATAGACATGAGGTTTGCAATGCAATGAAGGATGGTATCGCAAAACCAATCTGGAACTGGGATATATATGCTCGATATTGAGTCGACATGACTTGTATCTGCCTGTGAAATAATGTGAGCTTTCTCAAATCACTTGTGTTATCCTTATGTATTGCCAAAAGCTTCCTATTAAATAAAAACTAAATACATTTTAGATTTACAATTTTACAGCTACAGTTCCCGCCAATTATTAAATTTGCTTACTTTCCAAACTCAGCAATGCCAACCCGAAAACAGTTGCCTTCCATAACGAATTCCAAAGCTATTTGAAAACAGCATCCAACCAGCAAAGGTGTCCAAACTACTAATGCCGGCATTGCAATTACCACCTTGGTCAAAACTTCTTCAATACTCCAAGTGGGTGGAAGATAATATCCAGGTTTATCAGCTTCACATTGACTACTCATCCAGTATCCAACATAGACAGGGAAACATGGATTTCGAAGAATGTCAAAAGAAAATACAGTTGCTCCCGTAATTCCAGCACTGGTTAGCAAATAAGTCATGCCTCGAAGCGACAACTCAGATTTAGATTTCTGACCATGTTCAGCTTTTGTGTTTTCAAAATACTTTGAAAAGTTTTGCTCCAGTTGGATAAACCCATTGCATAGTTGGACGACACCGGAAAGCTGTAGAAAGTTGGGAAATTGACAAGAAAGGGTGAGTACCCAACAGGAGAAGGTGAGTATACAGTGGGTAATGACCATCAGTGAGGCATGCTTCCATACTCTGACAGCTTGAATCAAAGCCAATATAAAGTACAACGTGGCTATTCCCAGTCGAATACCCAAAACGATTTGTTTCTTCTGATTTTTCATTTCCAATTGATTAAGAGCCTCGTTCCATTGAAATGGGAGTCCATCAATCGAATTAGAAACTTGAAGATTAAGTTTAATGTCTTCAAGAAGACCGCCTTTCCCAAGTAGTTTCATAGTTGAGCTAACGACAATGAAATTGAATTTTCAAAGTTTATTTAGTGGTTGAGCGAAAAACGATGTGAGCTGAAAGGGAAATCGTGATTAACTGAGGGTTAGATATCTTACAAAAAATAATTTTAAATATTTTATTTTAAATGTCGGCTATAAAGATTGAAGATAAGATCATCGGCTGAGACACGACGTGTTTTCGATAATCTTTCGTAATGTGCCAATAAAAATCCTTGACTTTATATAACCGTTAAATTATTTAAGACTGGTAAAATAAAGTGACTGATCAAATATATGTCTTTGTTTCTGAGTGTTGATCGTTCACCATTAATTGTATACTATTATTTGGTCCGACGTTTTTAAACATTTAAAAGTGAGCCGGCTAAAAAAATGACGGGTTTTCTCAATATGCGTAAACGAAATCAAGGCAAAAGCTTTATAAATATTTATCAAAATTACAACAAAAGCAAATGCTACTAAAACATCCACATATAACTGCTATTAAGCTAACTAAGTGGAATGTCAGATAGGCCTTTTAATTAATGTTTTGAATACAATTAACTATTTATAAAGCGAGACGTCTCGATTGCTGATTGGAAGTTATGGACGATATTGCTTATGCCGAATATTACTGTCGTTCGTAACTTGCCTTAAATCAAAGCGGCTAGTTAATCATAAATAGTAAGGAGCAATCAATATTGTACTAGCCATACATGTCACAAAAATGCCGATAGTTTCAACATTGCTAGCACCCAAGCATATTCGAACTAAAATTATTGGACGACGTTCCCATTTTAAATCCATTTCTAACCAGTCTATTATTAAACTAGGAGTCTTGTCCGAATCCAATGTTAAAACTGAAAAGGGAAAAAATGGTTTCTATAAATATCAAACTCATGATTCTGGCTCAAGGTTTAACAAAATTTTGGAGTTGATCCTTTTTTGGTGAATGTTTGACATTGCGTCATTGTATGTAAATACCTAGTTGATTTTTAATTCTAGCACAGAATTCTGACTTATTTTTTAATTAAATATTATCATATTCGAGATGCAAATTTTTCAGCTTAAAATAATATGCCGAATATTTACATATTTTTTGACCAAAAATTACTAATTTAATTTAATAAAAAGGTAATAGTTCAAGACATGCAAATTTACGAAAATAATATGTATTTATTAATACGACTTATTACTGTTTTGTTTTCAATGCATTTATAACATTATTCATAACTTGTCTAATGACATGGAATATATAGACTTTGTTTTTGTGTAACCAATTCATAAGGTTTCTATATCTTACAAACCTTACTCTACTTACTTTTGTTACACTTTTTACAAAAGTTGTGCGACATCGTTGTATTGCATAAAATCCCACAAATTCCATTGCAAATCCAAGTAAGCATATCCCTATTAGAATTGATTGCACATAAAAAACCACCACAATATTATGCCCTAAATTAAGCCCAGATTCATCATCACTCGTAAAACTTTCAAATTTACGCCTCAGATCATCTGATCTTCTCCAAGCTGTATACTCTTTCCATTGCTTAGCAATACCAGATTCGTACATAACTGATATCCTTAACAAAACTGGTTTAATAAACTCCACATTCATAAGTCTCCAACCCATCCTTGTCGAAAGTATTTTTTCAGTGCTAACGCTCACAATATTGTTGATTTCATTAACAGTTATTTTCTTTGATATTTGAAGGCGTTGCTTCAAAAGTAAAGTTGCTTCATTGATTTCACTACCCCAACTCACAAATGCTATATTTTCACATGACTCCACTTTCGTCACAAACATTTTTGAACTCTCATTAAGTTCCTGATATTGTTCCTCTATAGTCAACAGCTTAGTATAACCTAATATCTGTCCATATTTTTTCGTTACGTTATTTTCATCCGCAAATCTTAGAGAAGCTGTAAGCTCATTATAAGAATGATACGACACCGTAAGCTCAAACATTTGTAAGGTAATTACACTTAGGTATACTCCAATGGATCTAAAGTAAATTGAAAAGTTTTGATTTATCAAATCGTCAAAATTTTCCGGTTTAGTTGGGGAAAGTGGTGCAGTTAATTGTGTAATGTTTTCCCCTTTATACGCATTGCTCAAAACAACTAATGCCAGTATCCAAGCACCTGACACAAAATATAAATAGTTTTCACGGTCACCATTCGAAGCAAATTTGCTGCCTTGTTCCAAATATGCAATAACCGGATACACAATTTTACTTGTTAAATTTTGCAAATTTACATCCTTTCCAGAATATATATCAATCGATATAAATATTGCTGCAGCTGCAGAAATGAATAGCAGGTACCACATCCAAATCCATCGATCAAACGCCGAAATATATCCTTTAAAAGAAAATTTCCCTTGTTGAATACCGCCACACGTAAGAAACTGAAGAGTTTCTTCATTAACAGCCATTAAATGACCACTTTTGGTTTGAAAAGAAACCATATTTGTTTGCATTACTGGTACATTTCTAGCACACTGGTTTCTCCCTAATTTATTCGAATACATTTCACAAAGTATTAAAATATCTGCTATCATTTCCGCCTCAAAGTTTCGAAACCCTATTTCATTCTTTTCAAAATGCTCCTCCATTTTGTGTTGGATTTTGGTGTATTCAAGACTATTCATACTTAAATCAGCCGTTGACCAAGAACTCATGGACTCATCTTCGTCTTTTAAATTATCCAAAATATTTTTCAAATCCTTTCCTTTTCTCAGTAAATTGTATTGAAACCAATGGAAACCGAGGCCAGTGGCTAAATAATATGTGTAGCTTGTTTTATTTGGAACTTTGCTCGTTTGCATTTCAATAACAAGTTTGACGAAATAGTTTGACATTGCGTCTGGTTTTATTTTGCCATTTCCTGATCCCATGTTAACTAGGCCTGCCCAATTATGCAGGACTTCGTTGAAATCATCCAATCGATTTTGTATTAGTATTGTTTGGTAAACACCACTTTTTTCAAAACTTGGAAGAACGTAAAATCCATGCTTGTTACTCAACTATGACCTGGCATCGTAGGGGCACAGAGTTTCTTTCACGGATCCGATAGGTTCCCTTTTACATTTCAAATACGGAAATAAAAGTTGAAAAAAGCCACTTGGAATTTCCATATGAATATTTTCTAAATTTATGTAGAGTTGAATCGCACAATTGTACAAAATTAATTTGGGCTGGAACAAGTAAGAAAATTCGGGATCTGCTAAGCCGTATGTCGAGTATTCATCGTCTGTGGTATTTATTAGAATGTATTGACTGAGGATTACGGGAGTGTTAAAATTGGCAAAGTCGTAATTTGAAGAAGTGACCTCTGTTTGGTTTGATACTGTGTCATTTAAAATAACCTTGAAGCTGACAACATGGAAAATACACGTCGAAAAATGTTCTGGTATCGGATTTAGATCCAATAACTGATAAGCAGTCTGCTTTTGGACTTTGAAGGCAAGAAATACTAACGAAATTAAGTTGCAGAAAAACTTCATGTTTGTGATTCAACTTTGGAAATTTGAAACCCCGTTTGGCTTTTAAATTGCCTTTTAGAGATCTCAGCTATTATAAAATGAAATATACACGAGTGTTGTAAAAGTTCAAGGGTTTTGTTCGACACGCGCAATTGGATTGAATTATGAGTACCATTATCTTGATTACATTATATTCAATTGTTTAATTTAACTAATTTAAAAACCGATTCCATAACCCAAACACTTTCAAGTAATTTATTTACACAATACACGAAATGTTAGGCAAGGTATTTTGAGCACGTGCCGAATAGTATTAAATACATAAAATAAATGTGATTAGGTGTCTCGAAATGTCAAAAAAGTATATAAAAGCTATTTGTATTATCAATTTATTACGACGACTGAATTAGATTTCTTGGAAATATTTTTTTTATAAAATTACAGAAAATGACCAAATATTAGATGCAAAAAAATCAATTCAGGGCAGATTTCATTTTGGGGAATATTCAAATTATTAAATATGTCTAGATTGCATAGAAATAATAATTGCTATAGTACCTAAGAATCGGACTACATGGTATAAACCTCAATAACAAGCACTTATTCCACGTACTTGCCTATGCTGATGATATTGTCATCCTAGCGGACTCCCCGATGCAACTGCAAAGCAAACTAGAGGTGCTCCACAAATACTGCGAGGAGTTGGGTCTTAGAGTCAATGTGCAAAAGACAAAGATACTAATATTCCATCATCAACATAAGTCAGTCTTGCCATGTACTACCTTTTTATATGGAGAGCAATTGGTAGAAGTTGTGCAGACATTTACATACTTGGGTGTGACTTTTTGCACTTGTGGAAAATTTCATGAGCATGTAAAAGTAGTCAAGCTAAAATATGCAGCAGCAAGCAAAACCCTTACAACCATCATATCAAGACGCAGAACCAATTGCTGGCAGTCAATGATGCGCCTAAAGGACTCCATGTTACCTCCAGCATAAAAGGACCTTTTGCAATATGCGCCTACATGTCGATAGGCTTCCCTTCCTGAATATATACATCAATCATACAACGTACAAGTTTACGCCTACCAAGAGCTGCCCGCTATGCGGTAAGGAAAATGACGATTTGTTTCATGCTTTAGCATCATGTGGTCACTACAGTTGTATCAGACCTAAAATTTATGGTGACATAAGCACTCGCCTACATACACATAAATTTTTCAGGTCTTATGATATGAACTCCGTCAAACTAATAATTAACAATGTTAATACTTTACTAAGGAGAAGACAGTTTCTACTAGGAGAATGACCCCTCTCAAAAAACGACATTATCTATATTTTAACAGAAATTACTAGTGTGTCATGAGCCTTAGCCTCCTCTTCGTTTATATTATCTACTCATCTACACCTACAACAGTTTACTAAAATTCTTAATAATATAATATATAATTCAACTCTTAACTTATATTTTAAATACAGTTCGCTTTTACACTCTGTATACATTACTTCAAATATGTCATTAATAATAATATTTTTACAAATATGTATGGAATATGATCATGGACTTTTGTGGCGGGCGAGCAGTGCTCTCTAAATCCGTCAAATAAAATCCCCATTGAGGGACCTAACTAACTAACTTGTACCTAAGAATCTAAAAAGTTAAACTATTTATTCCTTTATCCGAATAAAATCATTTATGCTTAATACTATTATGATTCGAAAGAACATTAAAAATTACGAAAATCTATTAATTTCTAAATATTGTAATTAAAGGTGAGATGAGTCATAAGCCAGCATTTTCATAATTGTGGAAATTGAAGGCAGTCTGAATATATTAGTATGTCGTACTAGGACGTCATGCGGCGAATCTTTTTAAAACTACTTTATAATAACTATAACTTCGTCTATCCAATATCGTTGTCTGCAAACTGCTTCCCATTTCACGTAAATAAATAATTATTGTCAACGATTTCACCATGTATAACGCATACTATACGTTACATTGAAACGATGGATTTGTTTTACATATATTATCAGATTGAGTAATGTATTTTTAAACCAGATATTGGTATTGGAAATAGTCGGAATGTCAAAGTTTCAATTAAGTATCCATATTTTTATTACTAGCTTATACGAGGAAACTGAATCATAGTCTGAAAAGCTGAAACAATCTCGTAGCCAAGTAGTGAAGTTGACATGTGCATAAAAAATAGGCCAAATCGATTGACCTTTAATAAAGTAACGACGTTTTAACCGTGGCATAGTTTACAAATGAAAACAAGGTCAGTGCACTTTTCGATAGTAAATGTTATGTTGATTACACTTTGTCCCAAAACCTTTGTGTATTACTCAATGATTGTGCAAATATTGCTCATTTAGGTTGACCAAATGTCGCAACTTTACCAAATATACCATAGTTATCAAATATGTAAAATACCAATAGGAATTTTAACATTTTTATGCTTATTACTCAAGGAGAAGAACAGCGTTTATTGTATTATCTATTGTTGTTGAATAAACATTACGTTTTGTCGACTGCTCAAATTTTGTAAGTGCGTAATACACTGCCACTGGCCGCTGTGCCCTCAACTTTCTGACCCAATAACGACGACGTCCGTACATTTGGTAAATACTGCAGTTCCATGTTTTTATCATATTTGAACAAAGATAGTCACATTTAATTATAAGCGGGAGTGTTTGAAACATTACAAAGTATCCAACAATTGCTGCACACACGATAAGTAAATAAATTCCAACAGGGAGCTTATTATAACCCGAAACTATCAATGAATTAAAAATTACAAGTAATATTATTCCAACGCCCATCATCAAGCCAGCAATGATTGCTATTGTATCTTTACCAATTTGGTAAACGCAATGACATCTACTGTACAAGTTTAGAACCTCATTGTCTAATTGTAATTTTTGTAGTTTTAAGAACGTTGCCACATAGCAGTTGCAGGTACCTAGTGCTGGTATCAATAATAGTGTATATATTCGAGAACCTTCCAGCGTAACCCATTGAAGCCATATATATCGAATCAAACACATTATTACTTTTAAAAATTTATTACGAAATAAATTTGGAAAATACGCGTTGAGAATAACAAACATGGGATCTAGCTCAAAATAAACACCAAATGGAGCCGAGATCATCCCAATAAAAATTATTAGCGCCGCTAATAAGCTGACACAAATTCCATTTGTATCGAATTCCTTACCGCGAGCAAACCTGTGAATTTCTATAATAAGGCCTTATGAAGTTGTTACAACTTTTAAACTGTTACAAATTTAGATTTTTTTAGAAAAATTACCTCTTGTGAGAATTTTCAGGTAGGTGAGTGTTGAAAATGGTGCTGGTGTCCTCTTTAGCTTATTGGTTTCCATTTCAAAGACACAGTTTAGATACTGAACCCAGTAGACATCCGCATTTTTTAGAAACACTAGCAAAATAATAAGCACTCCTGCACTTGCACAAAATATGGCGAAATTCAAAATTGAAATAAAAACTGGACATTTCATTGATCCAGTAACAACACCATCAACAAAAATATCTAGAGCGGATAAAGTAACTACAGTGTTGGCAAATATGGAACAACAAAACACCGTTTCTTTGCAACATTTCCGCTGGAATATAAATGATTTCTTGTCTGGGTCGATTTGGAAAGGCATTGAATGTCGCAGTAATTTGCCATATGCTTTGTTTACCACTCGAATGGTTTCCCAAAATAACTTGGTAGCCATTGCTTAAATGCTGTTTGTAAATTTGCAGGAAATTTTATATCAATGTGTAGGAGATGCACAAACACTGCCAAAGAAATAGTAATTTGTCTAACACGTGCCTTCAAGTTAACTGAAATGAATGATAAACCACTTTGTTTATGAAATTGAAAATCGCATTATCTTTTTACAGGAAGTGGATGTTTTAATAAATTTTAAATTCAAACCAATATTAACCTTGAATTTTAATCAACTTACGATTAGTTTCCATTCCAATTAACTTCCAGATACCAAAAGAAAACGATTTTTTTTGATCAAGTTCGTGGTTTCATGTGACGTTTGTAAGTATTTTTAGTAATACAAATTTAAAGATACATCGAAGCACATATTAACTTTCTACCTAATTTAGAAGTCACATTTTCTAAACTTAAGGTATTGACAGTTATAAATACTTACTTTATTCATGTAATGTTGATTTCAAAAAAGAAATATGATCATATCTGAGAGCCCTTTGTTGAGAATTTGCGAAATTCTCAGAGTCATATGTGCATGTTTCTATTTAACATGGAGTATTTCAATTTTCAGCGTACTAATAGGGCGATATTATATCTATCTTAGTAAAGTTATATATCCGACTGTACACGTGCATGCAATTTTGTTTTCAAAAACCATTTCCTACTTCGAGTACTTCAAGTGTTTCACTACAACGGTTTGGATGGGATGTGTTGTCTAAAAAAACTTTTGGAAGATAATCTAAATTGAATTATTGATGTCATAATTTTGACAGGCATTTGGTTCCAGGCTGGTTGGACTATGTCGACGGTCGTCTTCTCTCTGTATTAAAAGTACGAAGCGGTATCGGTTTACATAAGCGGTATCTAGTTCCAGTCCGTATTTCATACATAGCGTAGACAGACCAGCGGCAAAGTCCAACACGGCCTGTTTGATTCTACTAATATTGTCGCTTCTATGCAGCGGACTGTGTGTTGAACTTGCTCTAACGCTGAAAAGGCGACAAATGTTTGGTTTTTTCAAATTGGAATTTTGATGAGCATGTACAGCTGCGGTATCTCTGGTCATCTTGTAAGCCCATATGTGGAAAGGACATTCAGGTAATTTGGAGAATTATAGACAGTAACACTTACTCTATTACATGACGGATAATTCAGCTGTTCTAGTTGAATACCTCTATTCGGGGATCTTGAGTATTATTGAATATGGGCAAGATAATGGGGTAAAGACATTCGAAATTGGAGCTCTTTGCTATCTTGGAGAAGAGGTTTTAAATGCCAGGGCATAAATTTGCATGTTTTGCGTCCAAATGATGAGCGTATTGCAGGATACTTTCAGCAACTAATTGAAGCACGAGTAAGTTCTCGATTGCAAAGAGCAAATGAAGCTATTCCTCATTCAATTTGGGTTCAAGAGAGAAACAGGTTTATTAGCAAAACTCAAATGAAAACACGTAAGGATGCTAAGCGAATGAAAAAAGTCTTCGAATTAGCCATTGGAAGGCATATTGTGGAAAGTATTCTTTTTACACACGATATGTATTTTGTCATGTTTCGCTGGGATGGCATTTGAGTTGGGATATTACTTGGAAGAAAAAGGTAATAGTATTCAAGTCAATTGTTAATGGTATCATAATGGAATGTTATAGGACGTATTTGTGGGCAAATTGTATTACCCATGCATCTTACATCTAAAAAATCAACTTTCATCAACAACGGTAAAATCTTCTCTAGTCAAGTGTATCTTGTGGGTGACATAAAGGTGTTCTAAACCAAACAAATATAAATGAAAATATTCTAATTGAGATGTTCTAAATTAAAATATTCAAAACGAGAATTAGTCTAAAAAATCATCCTAATTTTTTTTTGAAATAGTCTAAACGAGAAATATTCTAAACGAAAAATAGTCTAAAAGAGAAATATTCTAAAAACAACAATAGTTTTAAAACCATAATATGTGCACAACATTGTGGTTGTATACCACGAACTCATCATTAATCCAATGTTTGTAATTTATTATGCATGTAATCCAAGTCATAAAGCCATTATTCTTTCATCACTATAAACAGATTTTTTGTCTCAGAAGAATGTATGGTTTTACCTTTGAAATATGGTGTATGCAGTCCTAATTCAAATTTGGGGTTTTATTTAATTAATAGGCAACTTTTTAAAACCGCTAATTTGCGTTGGGCTAATTATTTTAGAAGACATAAATTTAGAGTAATTCACACTTTTAGACTAATTTGCGTTAGACTAATTTTTTTAGAAGATTTGTATTTAGACTAATTTTCATTTAGAATAGTTTAATTAGAATACCTTTACTAGACCCGTATCTTGTAGCCCATCATCTTTCTATTTTTTGCATTATTCTCATCCACTTGTGTGTAACTATAAAAGAAGTAAAGCTATTATTGTAATCTTTTCGTCGCAGGCTTACCATATTTCTATAAAGTATAATTCTATGTGTCTTGCATGAGTAATATCACAGATGGAAATGCATATGTCTCAGAAATACATATAAATATTTGTTTTATTCTATAAAATTAACAAGCATGAAAAAATCGTCAGCTAGTTAAGAATAATTTTGTAAATAAATTAGCATCCAAAATGACCCGGTCTGCACTGTTGTCAAGCTGTATATTTTGTGTGGTGTATTAGTAGTTATGTAAAATCCAATCTTTCAAAGTGCTGGAAAATTGTTGTTGTTTTATTCCAAGGAGTAGACTTAATTATTGAAAAAATTTAATTCGAATACCAACTAATACCTTATCATATCAGTGAGCCACAAGCGTCATTTGAATACAACCACATCAAACTGAAAAAAAAATCAGATATGTTTTTCAATTTTGCATGGCGCGTGCATATAATCGATATATTATTTGATGTCGTATCTAGATGTGTTGGACGATTTTCTTCAAAACAGCAGATACCAGTTCAGCCACATGGTCACTCCAAAGCTATACTGAACACTTATGTTGTTGAAAATGTTACGAGCCTAAACATTGACAGACTCATCCTTAGACACAAACAATACTTTATATTTGTACGTATTTTATTTAGGATTAGCTCACTATTTGAACTTGGATAATACAGACAGGAAGACAAAAAATTGATTTTGATGATTTGGAAAAGAGTTGCGCAAACAATCTGAATAATTGATAAGGTAGTAATCAATATTGGTAATTAATCCATGTTTTGAATGTCGTTTAGTTCTTCTTCTTCCCTTAAAATTTACTTTAAAATTCTTATCTTACAACATTAAATAAAATCAATAAAGTTTTAATATAGGTTGAAAGCGTTTCCAGGTTACTGTCCCACTACTTGTCTTTATTGCCCTGCTTCTAAATAAGTATTCCAAGAGCAAACATTCCATTCCAAGAGCAGGATTTATTCAAGTATAAAAGCTGACGAAAACAGAACTCAATTAATATTGTATTTTCTTTTTTATATTAGTCAGGATGGGAACCTTACAAGTGCTTTTATATTGTCCTAGCATTGATACTTATTTCATGGCCTGAAAGATTGTTAACAAAACATAAAAACTGTAATAGTTGGAAGAAAAAAAACCTAAAAACAATTTTTTTGTGAGCTGCAAGTAAACATGAACTATTTAAACAAGGATGATAAATTCCAAAGTGGATTTTGAACGTTGAGAGTGTAAAGTTTAGTTTAATTGTTTATCAAAGTTTACTAATTTTTGTTGGTAACAATTACATAACTTTTGCCTCGTGAAATGACAAAAATGATTTTCAGCAAATCTTTCCCAATAGCACTACTAGTACTTTTTGTGCTAAACTCTTCGTCTCAAAAACTTTCTCCAATTCCCTTCAAAAGCAAAACTAGTTGTTTGATCAACATTGTTTTGTCATCGTCAAAGCAGCAGATCCCAGTTCGACTACAGGATCAATCAAATGTCCTACTGCATACTTATATTGTCAACAATATTACAAGCCTAAATTTAGATATCACTGATTCCTATCTACGATCCAGCAATAACACAATTAATATACTTTTCGGGTATTTTAAGCATGTTTCAAAATACGCAAGTAATCAAGTTGTGTTTATGATGTTCACAAGAGGTAACCTCTATGATACCGTGCGCGGGATTCAAAAATCGGGCTATGGTAATTCAGACCACGTACTTTTCTTTCAATACTTCACTTCATTAAATGCTCAAAACCGAGATTTTATAAACAGATTCTTTTACTCACTACGAAGTACGAACGTAAAGCCATTTCATGCTGGTGTTATTTTCATTAACGCTGTAAACGAGTCGTTGTATATTTTGTGCTACTTTTGTAACTCGTTTCACGGACAGCTTATACAAGTAAGGGATACCTATATAGATAGCTTAAAACATGCAATTCACGTTCACAACTCGAATGGGCATGGTAAAACTGTAGAAGTATTGTACATGTACAAGAATCTCATTGGGTTATCGGGTCTTATGCCTGAGGATATTTGCTTCAAAAGTTTAAGAAATGGACGAGTAAGTTTAAAGCATTTACTAAAAGCCATAAATATTTGTAACCGAATTGTCGCTCTGCCTATTGCTACAATACAGAACAGTTTAAATATTACATTTACTTTCCAAATAGATCTAAGCGTGTATTTTTCTCCAAAAAACCGACACGATTCGTTGTGGCATTTGCAGTTGTATATAATTCCAACTGTACACTTGTCAGCAGACCCTATACCATATTTGGTCAGTCGGGGTAACTTGCATCCATTTCTTAACTTGTTAAATGAGAATTTACGTTTTGCAAGCTGTGTTTTATATGCAGACTACACAACGTATGACCCTGCCCTTTTCACGGTTATTCATTGGCAAGTTTGGGTTGCTATAGTAACTACATGTATTGCTCTCATTTTTTATCTTAAAGACACAGTTCTTGGAGTATCGGTACTCGGTCTACTTATTGGTGTTTCTATAAACGTCAAATATTTTGATCGACGATTAGTTTGGTATTTCCTCCTTTGCTTTACATTTTTCTACAATATTCATCAAAGTTACATTTCTTCAGACAGCTCAAGACTTCGAGACATTCCCAATTCTTTTGAATGGTACTTGAAAGAAAAGTTTAAATTTTGGTTTCCATTTAAAGATGGCTATGTATATGGATTTAACCACCTTCTTTCTGAGGTGTACAGAACGGAGATTAAGAAAGCTTTTAAATATGATATGGCAAAAGTTTTCACATATGAAAGGGTTGATGCCACAAATGTTTCACATATGGCTCGAGAAATGGCTAAAAGAAAAATAATTATGTTTTTGATTTTTCAAGAGTATGCCTTCTTTAACAACTTGATAAAAAAGGATGTTGTACTGATCGACAAGAAGTACGCCTGTTTTGGAAGGTCACATGAACTCATTCAAAAGTACTGGAAATTAACTTTCAAAATTTCAGGTTATATGTCAAAAGCGGCTAATTCAGCCTTTAACAAATTGTTTGAGATGGGAGAGTTTGAAAAGTTTTCGCGGCTTTCTGCGCATATTGGGTCACAGCACAAAAGTATACACTCTACGATTTCTACTAGTTTAAAGAAATTGGCCCCGCCACAAAACATTGACTTAAAATCTTTGGTTGGACTTTCATGTTTCGCATTGTTTGGGTTTTTGAGTCTAATTTTGACAATACATTTGGCATTAGCCTTTATATTGTTCATGGGTAAATGTCTAAAATTATTAAGAAAAAGTTGGATTATTTGTAAGATAAATCTTTTTGTACGCAAAATTATATATCCTTATAGCACTACAACAGAAAATGGTGGCTAAATTGGAACGACATTCTTAGAGTAAAATTGGTAAACTGTACTTTGTTTTAAAGGCATTTTGTAAAGGGTCAAACATTTCAATGCTTGGCTTTTGTAAAGTTATTTCTGATTAGCTGGGCATTGATTCCGTAAATAATTGATACGTCACATGCCACAAGATTTAATGATTACCCACAATTAAACCGGGGTACAATACAGCTTGACTTTTAGTGCACAGAATTAGGATTAAAAGTATATGCTCGGATATACCCTTAATGAATCGTAAATGTACATGCAAATACAAACTCGCAATGTTCAAAAGAGTTTATTAATATTAAGCAGTGCTTTAGTATTACTTATTGCTATTGCATTTCATGCATGTCTGTGTGTTTCTCTGTGAGCGCTCTAACTCAAAAACGCTTTGATCTACATTCGGTGAACTTTG
>JAQFZG010000861.1:0-25971 GCA_034695465.1 Entomobrya nicoleti | reverse complement strand
TACCTGTCCCAACTCGCCGTCCCCGGCAGAGCAAGGAGAGACTGCCGTTCTTATTGTATATATAATGTTATTCTATGGTTCATTCTCATATTTTAATTAAATTTAATAGTCAACATTAAATCAAATCTTTAGCAAAACCCCAAAGCACACATTGTATAAATATGCATACACAATACACACACATGTATTCAAAAATTGTAACAGTTTGTGTTGGTTCTTGGTTGAGTATCGTATTTCATGTTTGTATTGTTCTTTGTTGAATTGTCTGTGTCAAGCTTTCACATTCTCAATTCTACGACGCGTACAGCGTAGCTTTCTAGTAGAACTCCGGTTCTACTTGGACCTACCTTCTTGACGACGGATGTTGTAGTGAAAGCAATGGAAAGCACAACAAAACTTTTACGGGTAAGTGTAACAAGAGCAAAATTTGATCTATATTTCTCATGAAATGCTAATGCCTTCACCATTCAAATTACAAGAATACATAGAATGTAGCGATATGTTCGTAAGTCGCAGTCTTAAACTTGTTAACTACGTATATATATATTTATTTATTTTGAAAATGTTATTACGTCCGAATTAATCACAAACGTATTTAACATTAAATGTTCCTCAAAGACAAAAATTCAAACACAAAGTCAAATGGATACTAAAACAAATTAATAGTGAATTTTCCTCATCAGATCAAAGATTACGGAGGAGCTCCGACATTTAATTAAATCGCAAGTAAGATTGAAAATATACCCATATTTCAGGCTTTCAGTTGAAACAATATAAAAAAATTATATACCTTACTCATACTTTCTTTAACTCTTGATGTTAATTTTATTTAGCGTTTAAACTGGATATAATATACTCAAAGAAGTGATTGATCACTGATTCACACAAAATGTCAAATGCAAAGTTCTCCACAACATCATCCCAGCATCCCAACTCATCGGCTGGAGGAGCTGCCTCAAGCAATTCATCAAAGCAGTCAATACGGGAAATCTTACCAAGAAAAGGTTATTTGCATTGTGAAGATAGTCTCACGTTTGTCCTTTGTAAACCGAAGCTACTTCCTCTCAAATCATTTACAATGGAGAAGTTGGAAAAGGTTCAGGCGGATGCTGTTGAAAAAGCGAAAATGGAATTGGATGCTTCAAGTTTGGATTGAGTTGATAATTGATTAAACTTCGTAGAATTGGAAATGGAATCACAAAAGAAAATTTAAAAAAGTTTGTTCTGATAATAAAATGCTAATTATGAGAGTTTGTTGATTTACGTGTGAATGTGAAAATAAATTTGATATTTCGTTTAGTGTTGAATGTTTATGAAGTATTTATGTATTTTGTATGCGTACAAAAAATTCAATAAAGTAATTTATATTATTTTTCTTGCATGAGATACGGAACGCATTTATGAGTAAAATATGATAACTATTAACCTAGCATTCTCTTGTGTCATTTATAAGCAGTTTAACAAACAATTTATTACTAAGATTTTCTTAAAATTGTAATATTATTTTCGTCCTTCTCTGTCGTTATATTATAGTTTGTAGGCAATGCATACTATTTGTCAAATGAGTAAATAAAGCGCGATACGAAATAACATTATATTATTAAAGATATTTACAAACTGGTAAACTTATTGATAAACTTTTTTTATGAAATTAATATATTTTTTTCTAATAATAGCTGGTGACTCCTTCCATTTCATTTCTAAGAGGAAGCTCATGCTGCAGTCCACACATGTTATTTTGGTGCTCTTGAACATAATACCAGTTATTTGAGGTTGATGGTGGGCTCGGGATAATCGGTTGTGGTGTGTTGTTCCCCCTTATCTAAGAAAGAAAAACTTAATCATTAGTAATCTGATTCTGAAGAAGATAAAACTTTCGATACTCAAATATGTTCATACTTTTCCATTACGTTAATTTTGACTTACCAATTTTTTAGAGTCTGATAAGCAAAATGTACATATTTTAGTTGGTGTTTGACTTGCAATTGATGCATCCGAGTTGTGCGCCGCCTCGGTTTCATCGGAATCATTTGCAGGTTCTATTAAAAATCAATAACATGATGATGAGGTGATGATTAGAAATCGTAAGGCCACATTTTCTCAGTATTATTTCTACAAGTACATAGCATGCAAACATTACATGGCACTCATTTTTTATGATATTCTTACCGAGAAGTACATGACGGGAAAGATGGGAAATGTACGAAGATGCCAAGCGAAGAGTTTCGATTTTTGATAATTTTCGGTCCATTGGTTCAGTGGGAATCAGACTTCGCAAAGTGGTGAAGGCAGTATTTACACTACAAATATAATTAAACGTACACAAATCATGTAGGTATGTATGTAGATGAAGTAAAATTTATAGAAAATCACAACATATAAATGTGAAATGTAATGGTTTTACTTAAAAGTTCACAAAATATATGGGATTTAATATTTTTAGGTTATAATTTTTACCTCTGAGTTTTCTCCCTCTCTCTATTGTTGTTAGTTCCACTCTCGGACTTAGATAATTGCTGACTTTGTGCTCGTCCTTTACTGGTGGATTTTGCTTGGGGTTGCTTTTTACTTTTAGAATTCTTTGTTATATTAGCGTTATTATCGTGAAAAACACATTCTTCACTGCCAACAGCAGTGATGCTGCCTCCTACCAAGGAATCCGATTTTCTCTTATTTCGTATCATGTTGCCCCAATTTTATGAGCAGGTGAGCAGCACAGTGCAGAGCAGAGTGATGAAGGAAACAAAGGTACTTGGTGAATCAATTAAATGCGAGATAACTACAACTTTTAAAACACAAACAACCACTTCTTTATGTAAACGTACCACAAAAAAAATACTCAGGTTTACTTTTGTTTGCAGGAAGATTGGGAGGTTCAGTTCGGTTTGAATTACAAAACAAATAGAAACAAATACAAATCACATCACTAGCCCCACAAAGACAAACTATTTAAACTTCTCAACAAGAATATGTTTCAAAAGCTATATGTGATCTAGGTATCTTTCTACATCTTCATATAACAATTCAAATATGAATCCAAAAGGAATGAAAAAGACGTCACTGTTGCGTTAAGCCGAGTCAGCAGAAAATACAACTATTTTAACAGAACAACAGCCTAGAGAAACACAGAAGTTATGTGTCACAGCCACATCCCATAATATTTCCCCTTTAATTTTGCGATTTAAACAAATTAAAATAAATTGGATAAATTGAGCTGTCAATTAACGGTACACGTATAAAGTATGTACTCCCTAGAAATTGTGCTTCTCCCAAGCAGCATAACAGTATTTTTTCACGAGGATGAGTTTGGAGATGAGGAGAGTAAATATGAAAAGTTGTTGTGAGTTTGTCGTTTTATCAAAGATTAAAGACGATGGATGAGGGGGTGAGAAGATGCACTACACAGTATAGTACACACAGTATTCGTGTAAGCTTGTAGTGGACATAAACATGCAACATAAAGATTCGTTTAAAAAATAGTGTTTGAGTTTCATATATTTGGTATGCGTAGTGGTTCTGCACCCTTATAGTAAGTATGGTCTATGTTTAGTTTGAATTGAAAGTTGAAAGTATTGACTGACATCATTTGAAAAATCACAGAAGAACGGAATTCATCGAGACCATAGTTTAGTTACATTTACATCCATAATATAGTAATGATCCACTGTTTATGATTGCCATAAATGAACATTGGAGATTTTAGGGTTCATCTAAGAAAAAAGTAGTATGGAAGTAAAACAACATGCTTATTTATGATCGCAACTTTGTGGTACCTTATAGTCAATAGTAAACGATTCAATGAAGTCATTGTTTTCACTACGTTTCATTGTTCATTGGGTAAAACAAAATGGCTTTATGAATGAGGGCCTTCAGTGAGATGGACTTGAACTTTAAAGCTACACAGAAATAGAATGTGAGCTCAGGTCAATACCAATGCAACGCCTATATTTCCCTACACCCACGAGATTGACAAGATTATCATTTTGTAGTTACATAGAATTACTGTGCAGAAACATTAATTTCTAATCTGGTATTGAGAAATTATCAGTAAAAGACAGAAGGAGTCTAGTTAGGCGTTGAGGGAAAAAATTATTGAAAATGATTGCAAACGTGCAAACCTGTTTATTTCTTGATAATTTAATGAGATCTCCATTTAATGAATTTTACATTTTTTCGTCTGGAAGTATTTAAACTAAACAACTCAATGGTTAAACTTTTAATTTCCTGCTACTCGACAATTTTTACATAAAAACAATTGAGTTTACCAACTATAGCACCATTGATTTCAAACTTACCCCTTTACCTCATTTTTTTACCGAAGACTCTCATACAATAAAAATTAAATAAAAACACTTTACCATCTCATTCTTATTTCTTCAAAGCAATGCAATGTTCAATGTATTCGTCATTATCATTATAACCCTTGTAGTCATTAAACAGTTTTTTGTATATTAAGAATTACATACCACAGACTGCAGTGCTACGTGAATGCTGATTATAAGAATCGATTTTAGTACATTTTTGTTGTCGAATTTGAGAAAGAGATTTAAAAACGAATGTAACAACTCCAAAACTTCATCTAATTTTCCAGCGTAGTAGCAGTAGTAGCCAACATTACTCTTTTCAGCAAGTTATTATTTTTCTAACACTTGTTTCACGTGTTTCATGTTGTTTTCCTCATAATAATACCAATATAGGTTTATGGTGGGTAATAATAATATCTACATGTAGGAAATACAAGAAAATGAATGATGACTAGGGGAAAATATCAAAACACCCAATGTTGAGAAATATTTTGTCATCGGAAAAATTTTCATGCTTGTTTTCCCCCATTTGCCCTTTGCTCTGTCAGAGTATGTTCAGAACTAATCGTTATTCCAGATTCTGAATCTGTCGTGAAAGATTCTAAACGCGCTTGATCTTTCGACGTGGTGGTAGATATTGAGTCTTGATCGCTCTCCTTCCTACTCTCATTGGATCCAAGCTGCCCTTGCACCCGATGAGCCAGTGCAACCATTTTCGCAGCAGTTTTGAAATACATCTGAGTAAACCGTCGAGCTTCCTTTTTAGCCATCTGTGAATGAGTAGCAATTTGTTATTTTATAATTTTCATGTGCATAAAAAGATGAATGAGAAAAATATGACGTGTTGTGTCAAATGAAAAAAAAGTATTTTTTGAATATTAAATGTGTTGATATTAGATTAGCAGTTCTCTGCTAAAAATCATTATTTACACAATGAAATTTTTTCATACCTCTTCATTTCTAGAAGGTAGTTGTTGAAGATATTCCTTCATCTCGGGCTTGACAGGATCTGCAATACAGAGTACGGTAACACAACCGTCAACTGTGCCAAGCACAAGAGATTTTCCATCTGAAGTGCTGTCTATTGCAGATAATTCTGCAGGAACTCTATAATCTGCAATCAAATGAGCGTCAGCCGTGCGAAAAACCTTAAAACATAGTGTAACGTACAAAGATTAGTGTACAAATTATATAATACATTCAACATTATACAGGGATTCAATTATCACTTCATTAAAGTTGCATAACTAATTAGCAGAAATTTCAAAGTGGCAGAAAAATGAGTGACTATTTATTTTCAACGTTGTTACGTACCCGTATAGTTTTCCGACCTCCATGATAATAGAGGACGTATTCGTTGGTTTTGTTAAACATGCATATCACAGTGAACACACCTTCGGCAACCTGTTTTATTACAAGCAATTGATAATAATAACTTGAAGCAATGACAAAAACCATCAAGATGTGCAAATAATAATAATATGGATAACATGACAATTCTTACTTTTGGGATAAACGTTCTCACACTTTTACCATGTTTCAATTCAATAAGTTCCAAACCTCCACGTCCTGGAGCATACAAACCATGTTTCCCATCTTTAGTACATTGACCACCCCATTTAGGCACAGAGCGTATAAATTTCTTAGTCTTAACGTCAATGATATTCCCCTTGTCAGAATCAATTAGGGCTATCTAAAACATGTAATGTAGAATGTGATTATGGTTTAGGCAATTTAGAACATGAGAGAGAAAATGATTGTGACTGTACCTGTGTTGCTTTTCTCGGTACAGGTAGTAATGAAAGATAATCTTTGAAATTTGGATACTTTAGTATAATTTTATGCATCATTTGACCAGTTTTAGCATTAAAAATGTAAAGAGTGTCTTTGAGCTTCTCGAACCCGGGACCAACCAAGAGAGTTTCATCAGAGGTTGGTATAACATCCCGAAGGGATTTAATGGGGAACTCGAATTCATACAGTTTTTCTCCGCTGGGCATACTTCGAGCGATTACAACACCCCTAAATAATTAGAAATAGCTGTGCTGAATTTAACAGTCTTAAAGGTTGCTAGCATTGCTTCAAATATTAACTGGGAAATGGTAAAGTAAATGGAAAAACATGCAATACATGCATGTGAGAACTAATTCAGCTAAGAAATATGCTTTTACTTTAATTCGGCTCCACCAACTTTAGAAACAACTATTGAGACAGTATCCTTCTCCAGGAGAAATATTTGCTTGATGCTTTCTTGAGTTTCTTTATGGATAACTTTACCATCCAAGCTCCAAATCAGTAGAAAACCAGATTCTGCTGAAACAATGTATCTGTTCATCCAAAATATGCATTAAAGATCAATTTTACTTCTTTTGTAAAATAGTACCAAGATCTCAATAAATATACCGATCACCTTCCATCCTTTGTGATTACAGCGTGAGTCACAATAGCACCAAGCGGGGAATCAGCTAATTTGGCAATCATTTTCCCGATTCGCAAATCCCATATTCCTACACAATTCCTTGTTGCAGTCGCTGCCAAGTATGCCTCATTTGAAATACTGGATTATCAAAGTTAAACAAACAAGTCGATTCTGATTGTATTTTGTAATTTTAATATAGTTTATCTCAATGTGCCCCATGTACACAAATTTCGTCATAATCAAATTTGTTCACGGACCTTATTGCATCAATTTGCAGTTCATGTCGATCTATGACGTGGACCTGTTCAAAGATGTTATTTATATTCCAAACTTTCACTGTCCTGTCAATCGACGAGGTTATCACAGAGTTCCAATTTCCAATTGTAAGGCTTTGAATTTTTATAATACGACCAAAGTGGGCGTCCAAATTTTTTAGCAGTTCACCATCTTTCATGTCCCAAACGTATAAATTCTTCCTAAATACCATTTTGATATTGAAAACATCAAATATCACACCAACTCCAACGACACATTCATTTGCTCATTTTCATGTAGCCATAAACGTTACCTCACGCCAGCTATTGCGTAGGTAGCATCTTTCGATAAAACACAAGAATTCGATTCCAGCAATTTTGTTGATATGTTCCGAATTCCTTCTGGAAGAAGACAAGTAACTGTCCTTCCTGTTTCCAGATTCCATACCTTTCACCGTAAAGAACAAAATTCATAAAGAACCGACTGTCCAGATTTTTAATTATTCATTAAAATATATATTTATATATACATATATATATGCATACTTTAAATCCAAACATAAATGTTCCCACGATATATAGTTCATCTTGCGAGAATTGTAGCTGAATGAGTGGTTCTTCATTGCCCTCATAAACTCTCGTAATGCCCCACTCTAATGGAGAAGTTTTCATTGTGAGCTCAACCAGCAAATTTTCATGTTGCTCAACAAGAGTGTAAAGTTTTTCCCTGTCTGCTGTTATAGCCAATGCTCTAATACATAGTCAAATATAAAGATGATAAGTCCCAACCCAAACTAAGCTTATAGTAAAGTAACGAAGACATCGTTCAAAACCAAAAATGGTATTTTACCCATGAAAATCTAAAGGAGTTGCTGCCACTCCGTCTACAGTAGTCTGCCACTGCATCTTTGTGTCGTCCAAGGAGCCACTCCATAAAACAACAGTGTAATCTTGTAGGGTGTAAAAATGCATCTGAAGGATTGGTTTGAGATCATGAGAGTGAACGTTTCTCTCCTCAATATCTCCATTTATACTTTTTATCAAAAATAATATATTACACACCATATTTAGCAGAAAATGTGCTCAGCAATAACATATCATAGTAATGATTATCAAATATACTTGTATAGAACCCATGAGTGATGCCCATAAATTACAAGATGGGTATTGAGCAAACTTAATCCTGTGATATTTTCCAAATCTTCGAGAGAATTATCGTAAATTTCAAACTCATTTGTAAGCATGTTGAGCAGTACGGTTTGGTTAATATTGGAAAATGCTGCACAGTATCTGTTATCTGGCGAAATGACAAGTCCTTGCAAAATCCCTTCAATATTTGGAATCACTTCACGTGACATATCACTAGTGGACAAATCCCACGTTACAAACTTATTAGAAATGGACACAATGTAACGGTAATCTGCAGTGAGTTGGTAGCCAAAAACTGCAAATTGATGTCCTTCAAGAGAATACTAAAGAAAGGAACAAAAAACAAAGAAAGTATTGTTTCATAATTTTTCTGTAACTTTCTGCAGCTGGGATGACACAAATGCCGACTTTAGTACCTTTAAGGGACCTCCTGGAGTGTGGAAGCAATGAGATGCCGGTATCAAAGCACAATGGCTAAGCCCTTCTGAGTCACACTGCGCAAGGAGCTTTTTCACGTTCGGATAAGAACCCATTTCAGGAAGAAGCCGACCAACAAGTTGTGGACCCAACATTTGAGGATGATTCATTAAAATTGCTCCTCCAAGACGCAGGGCATCAGCAACCAACATGATTTCTCTAAACACGAAAATCACGTTAAATACGGGAAAATAATGCTAGTTTATGTCTTGACTGATCATACGAGCTAAAAACTCATGCAGTTTACATGCAAGTTATAGTATATCATGCTACATATTTTTAATTCATTGGAATTGAAGCCAAAGCTTGCGTCTTCAAAAATAATTATGTTACATCATATACGTATATTATCTCACTCACATAAAACCTGATCAATTATTTCAGAACTGGACAAAACAAATCATCCCATTACCGTTTCGTTTTATATTAAAAGTTACTGTATTTCACTTACCTGATTAATTTCTTTACTTCCCATTTAGATTTATTCAATCTGTCATATGTATAATCCAAAAGGCAATCCATGCAGGCAATGTATAAATTTGATCATGCAAATCGAAGAAAGCAGGTACACAAGAACATACATGCATATTATCGCATCATAAAAATCATGCAAACATGCATCATTCCAAGCAATTATAAACTCATCATGTCATAAATCACAGTAAATTATAAATTAAGTGAAATTCACTCATCCAATATTGCAAACCTTGAGGAGTCTCTGTCCTCCATGTACAAGCATGCATCCTCGAAATCACTCAAGCAGGATTGAAGTGGACAAGAAGAAATCTTCGCACAGAGCCACTGATAATTGAAAAGCACGTTCTCATTCAAATCATTAAATCTTTTTGCTCTCACAAGATGAAAGGGTAATTCACCAAACTACAATCATACAATAAAAACGTTCGTTGAATAATCACTTATAATGGGTATATATATTGAATACCAACTATTTAGTAAGGTAATTGACCAACTTTTCTCAAATTATATCTTGAAATTTTTCCATCCTTCCCAACAAAAACTAGTGGTTGAAGAGGAACCTTCCTATCTGCTGCTGCGTTCCTGTCTTTAAGTCCAAAACGATGTCTTTGAATTTCTGTGTACATAAATGGCTTGGGATTTCCTCCTCCCCAAATTCCAAGAAAGTAGTCGGCAATCGACGAATGAAAGTAAATTGACCATGTTTCGTCTTTAAAGTATCTCTCTTTCGCTGCGTCTCTGAACTGTCTATTATAATGTTTTATACAATCTATTTCAGTGGTTTGCTCATTAAAACAAGATATTTCTCCCAGTTTGATTGATTGGTACTAAAAATTGAGAGCTTCATACCTGTGGTACCAACTCAGAACTGATACCCCATCAGCCTCACGTTCAGATAAATAATTTGGCAAATCATTCCTTATACGAGTCCATAACAATGGAGGTATTCTCCGGACGGGTGGTAAATGATACTGATACACATCATCCAACACCTTGTCATCCATCGAAATCAAATCCTCCAGTTCCGTTTCTGAAAGCCCACTTTTTGCTGCGGTGATGTATGCCAAGGCATGGGTAACCAATAATCGTCCATGCTGTTTTTAAAAACGAAACGCCAAATATTTTTTAAACTTGCACACAAGGGTCCTCATATCATTGAAGATAACAAAATTGCATTGCCTTTATGATAGTAGTAGTAGTAGAACAAAATATGTAATAAATATAACCTGTAGCTCAATTCTTTCGAACAATTTAAAAATGGAGTCCATCACATTTGTTGCAAGAATCGTATCATTTGGTTTAGAATAGCTTCTCCATCGGCATGTTTCAGCAAAGACAAGCTTTACAAAAATGGGTAAGCTGCACTCAGCCAGTGCATTACAGACCACACGCCACTGATAATTTGTCACGTCCCTGTTTGCTGCTATAAGCCATCTTCGCATCACTTGTGTGGCCAACTTTTCACCGAGTGCGGACACCTCCAAAAACTGATCGTCTGCGTTTAGGATACGTCTCAGGAGAACATAATCCCGAGAGATTTCAGGCTCATCCGGTTCATTTACACATGAGATAACAATCTATGTAAGAAGTTAAATGCATTAAATTTTTTGTGACAAGCAAGTGTTTAACATTCAAAACTTTTTGGACTTGTGCATTGTACCTTGCAAAATTTAGGAATTTTTGAAGGCAACCAAGTAAGTTTATTGGCCCCACTGGCACCTGTAAGCTGATCAACAGAATCAAGAAATACGACAAGTGGTTGTTCAGCCGTGCCATAGGTAAGAAGATGCTTGAAATGTGCAGTCAATGGGACCAAATCATCAGGAATTTCTTCCATGGGCAGCATAAAATTATATGATATTTGCTGACACAATGAAATCAACATGGGAGCCAACGCACTAGAGTCGGGAGTTGTTCCCAAAAATCTTAGAATGAGTAAAGGAACAGCATTATTTTTTTCAGCAAACCAGGGAAAGCACATGGCAGCGATCTTGGCTAATAAGGATGTTTTCCCACATCCTCCCGCACCGTACAAGATTAAAGGTTTGTCAGATTTTCCCAGTATGTAGCCAAAAGCCTTTTCAAGGGCTTCCTCTCTCCCATAAAACACCTTGACCGAGTTATTACATGCATGAAGATGCTGAAGGATCTCAGTGACGATGACCCCTTGAGCGGAGGAGTCCTCTTTGCGCATTGCTCTATCCACCAACTTTGTAATGTTTTTGAAGAAATGAGCCAAGAAACTGGAGAGATATTCGTCGTGGGTGTCTCTAGATATTCCTTCTCGTCCCATCCATTCAATGGTATATCTTACACAAAAAAAGTTGTAATTTACATTTCCATTCATGCGTTAAAAGCATATCACTTTAACTTAATATGTGTGCGTGCATAAATGTACTTAGAGTATAATATAATCTACAATACTTTTGCATGTTGGAAGCTTCCATCTTGTTTGGTAGTCGTTCATCTCTCAGGTTGCCCAAAAGTCTAGCAGCTTCGGCATCAATTCCACGGTTGATGATGTCAATGAAATTTGATGCCTTTTTGATGTTTTGTAAGTTGATATTGTTTATATAGCGAACATAAGAGATACAATGAGCCTTTGTGTTTTCAACGTTTAAAACACCATTGATGACTTCTCTTTCCGTCACTGAAACCCATTACCCACATAACCCACATAGTATATAACTTAACTTATAGAATATTCAAAAACATGAATGAGTGTGTGAGATTTTCGTTTGTTTTGTAAATGATCAACCTGACATGAAGTAATTATGCATTTCGTCATGGGTCATTTTCCCATTCACAAAACACATGTGAGCGGCCTTTCTCAGGAGTTTCTGCATTTTTGTCAATGTGTCCCACCAAATAGCCTGGTCTTGACTTTGTAGTTTTGGAACACGCTATGCGTATCAAAAGAGACATCAAAATAAAAAAGATAAGAACATTATTATGATGTGTGATGCGTACAGTGTACACGAGCGTATACCTGTCTTTTTCCATCGATTAAACAGATTCTTAAAAATCTACGTCGTGTGTAGAACAACATGAGATAAAAATAGAAATGGAATCAGCACCTTATTATTAAAGTTTAATAAAATTGTGGAAATTGGTTGCAGAATCATAATTGGTGGAACAGCATTCGTATCCTTCTTGTACCACAGGTCAAGCAGGTAAGTATCTACCCCCATTTGTTGGAG
The DNA here is from genome assembly GCA_034695465.1 of Entomobrya nicoleti. Lineage (NCBI taxonomy): Eukaryota > Metazoa > Arthropoda > Collembola > Entomobryomorpha > Entomobryidae > Entomobrya > Entomobrya nicoleti. Next base: position 13,691 of record JAQFZG010000861.1, on the reverse strand, counting down.
AGTTTCCTTGAGTAAAATTAGTTCCGATGCCAGGATGTATGTAGGAATAGGTCGATACCCATATTTTTGTCCTAGAAAGACCTAATTAAACAGTTCAATTCGGTAAATTCCATACTGACAAATACAATAATAAGTAACCACAATCCATCCTTTCCGGATACCGTGAAAAAAATCTTCGTTACAGTAAATAAATGTACACTTAAGAAATGACATTTGGAATCAACGCTCTTAACGCTTGATAAATGGTAACGTAGTAGTACTTGTTCAGAGAAAGGCGAGGAGAAAATACAAAAGTTGGCACGAAGTGGTTTACAAGTCCGTACCAGTTGGTGATATCCCTTTAATCTCCTTGATCCATATCTTGTAGACTTAAATTTGATGCTCAAAAGCTATATATGTTGTATGTAAGCTGTGTCGCTGTGTGCATAAAGACATTGCATTGATCTGTAACAGTCAGTTCCAATACCCGAGCCCTACTGCCCGAATCTTGATATTTTTTTATTTCTACACGTTTTTGTATCCATTAAAACTGAATACTAAATGAGAGTGTATTGGATAGTGAGGTGAGACACTGTATAACATAACTGTTTATATACTAGTGTCACAAAAATTAGTGCAAATTATTTTTGTTTTCATTTTTTCTATCGAATGTATCAATAAAGAAAAACATAAATATCGGATAGATGCTAGCTTTTAGAAGACAAAACTTACCACAAAATTAGGACCCATAGACAGTCTCTGACAATTGACAATTTCTCTCATGCAGAGTTCAGTGGTCATGTGATCATCAGTTGCCTCATCTCGAACACCCCATCTCATGTCCACCACCTACCAATTTGACGCCCATGTTAGGTGAAAGACAAATCTACTACCATGATTTTGATATTTTACTTTGACAATGCAATCGTACCTGAAACTCCAGTCCATGTTTCTCTCTGCAATACTCTTTTATTTTTGGATACACTTCCGCCATTAACGTATTTCTTTCCAGACCAGTATCTAGCATTAGAATTCATTATTGCGTTGTAATTTAGGTTATACGAAATCATTGATCGAAAAAAAAACATGAAAGGAACATTAACTGACTGAAGGATAACAGCAAAATGAAATTTATTTAAAAGTAACTTTGTACCTACCTGTGAAAGTAGAACTGGTAAAAATCCGAACAATTTTTGAACTCACGGGTGGTAGCTCCTCTAAGCAGCCAGCAAAAACTCTATCTATAGTTCTATCGTCCATGATTATTTATGAAAGTTACTTATGAACAAAAGAACAGATAAAGGTCACTAAACTAGTTTTCAGTCTTTTTCATGATTTGTAATTATTTTTGTGGTAGAGCTACTCAAATGACCAATAAAGAACTAAATGAACTAGTTCTATCCCATTTTTATTGTTTGGAATAGACACTTAGATTCAGGCATGAGAGCAAGAAACAGTTCCTCCGCCAAGCAATGAGAGACTGAAAGTTTGTGTACGGTTTCCGGACCATTTTACTTTTACTCCTGAAACATAATTCGAGAGAGTTTTGTGTTTGTGCTTTCATTTTCATATCACAAGGTGCTTTCACTATTTCATTCATACTTAAAGCTTATTCACGCATGCATGTATTTTCAGTTCAGTTATTTTCCATCAGACTAGACCAGACAAATATCACATTTTGGTATGGTCTTGGCTCCTGTGTCTATATTCTAGAATAAGTTTTCTTCGTCGAAAGGAAAGTGGAAGAAGAAGAAGCCAGAAGCCTATGTTTGAAACACTTTATTTGGAACATACATCGCATAAATTGCTTTCTTTGTCAAAAAATTACATCTCTCATATTACCATAATTTTATTACTAAAACTGATAACGTACATAAATTTAAAATGAATTACAACATCTACAATCTACGACTGTATTGTTTTGATTTAATTAGACACGAACGAGTCTGACACGTAAGCTGAATTACAAAGATTAAAAAGTTTAAAATCGGTTAAAAAAATATATTTTGTGGCCTAGTCTTCTTGCCAACTCCGGATCATCCTGCTGACTTTCAAGCTACCTTTGCGTTGGGGCATCGTGAGAATTTGCGTGGTCACTTGTTGCTTCAATTAGTTTGTCGTCGAAAAATTACATTTTTGATGTGTGAAATTACTTACTTTACTTGCTGTTGCTACTTACTTATTCATTGCATTCGAGAAACATTTTTAACCTGAACAATCATGATTATTTACACAAACATAAAGCATGAGATTTTCATAAGATTCAGCATATGATTGACCGTAAAGACAAATAGAAATTCAAGTTTACTATGAGTGTATTTAAATGGGCAATAATTAAACGCCAAATTGGTCACATAATTAACAAGCTTGTAGTAAATAAAGCAAGGTTTCATTTGCCCTCATCATCAAACTCATCAATGTAAGAAAATTAGGTGTGCAAGATGGCAAGATGCCATTTACCTTCGCATGGCTAAGCTGGAACTGCACTGGACTACGATGCAATACATGAAACAGCTGGGCCTGCTGGGTCCAATTTTCAGTTTGTTTTCGCTTGCACACACATGTGCATTTGCACCTTTCAATTCATGAAAATTGTCATGTAATACTTTCTCCAAGTTCAATTTCCAGTTACAGATAATACATAATTCCGGCATTCAATTAAAATGTCAATCCTTTACGAGAATGACGTGGGGTTCATCATATCACATTTAAAATTCTTTGAAAACATAAAGACCCCATTGCCACTTACAGCTGAACCTGAACAAGCAACCGGTACTTGTCAAACTGACAACCAATATTGTTACTTGACTTTAAATCCTAATTTATTTGAGATCACTGAGCCATTTAAGGATTTTAAAGAAAAATCTTCAAAGCATTGCAAAAAGCCTCCCATTCTTTCAGAAGAAAGCAAGCTGGTACAAGCTATTTTCGAGTCTTTACTCAGTGAACAAATTCCTAAAGAAATTTTCAAAATTGGAAGGGACGGAGGCAAAAATAGTGATGATTGCGAAAACGAACAAATCAAAAGTGAGCCTTGCAAACGAGTCTGTAGTGATGAAAAGGGTGACATTGTGAATACTTGGCCTAAAAACAATTTTACAGCCGTTCACGTTTGTCAAAAGTTTTTTGAGACTGTGAAAACCTTGGAACTTCCGCATTTTCATGGACATAACCCTATTCCAGACGCCACAGTGATAAGTGCAGTGGCGACAAGTGACACTCACAAATTTCTATTTCCTCCTAACACAAAATTTTACTGCAATGATGTGATGAGCATGAGAAAGGTACTTCAGGAAAATGATGAAGCACCTTTTGACTTGATTCTAATGGACCCACCGGTAAGACATAAATCGAAATAATATCTAAAGGCAAAAGAAAGACTTTGTTTTATGGTTGGTTATTTTTGGTACTTCATTAATCTGTATAATAATCTCATGTAGTATAACTTTATAATTCACATTTTTACATGTTAACTGCACTTTTCATCTCTAGTGGTGGAACAAATTTATAAGACGACGAAAACGGAAGCAACACGAGGCTGGGTAATATACATTAAACTCTTTTACATTAAATGCATAAAATAGAGTCAGAACAGGAGAGAATTATCAATCAAAGCGGGACAATAAATTTAATTTAATCATTACTGCAGGTATGAAATGATTGACACTGATCTCATTGCGAAACTACCAATTGATTCCATTTTAAACGAAAACGGAATGCTGGTTGTTTGGTGCACAAATGCAAAATCACATCAAGAAAAGCTAATCAAGGAATTATTTCCAGCTTGGGGGATAAAACATGAGAAAACCTTGTACTGGCTCAAAGTAAGAACATAATGATAAAAGATAAATGAATGGACTTCATACCTTTATATAAGCAATGAATAATCAATGGATGGAAAATGATGTCCCGTTTTTTTGTAAATCATAAACAGGTAACTAAATCAGGAAAACCTATCTGCCCTTTCAACGAGGAATCTAAAAAGCAACCTTATGAAATTATAATTACAGGAAGAAAGATAAACCTACTGCCCGAAATGGATACTCAAACAGCTTCAACGAAAACTAATCCTAAACTTATAATTAGCGTTCCAAGTAGCATCAACTCGCATAAACCTCCACTTATAGACGTTATTCAGAAAATTTATCCTGATAAAATATTTAATAGAAAATTAGAAATTTTTGCTAGATATTTAGTACCCGGTTTTATCAGTTATGGTAATGAAGTTGTTAAATTGCAGCATGAATCATTGTACATCCAGCATAGTTGATGTATTGTACTATTTTGTACACTAGTGTGAAATAAATTGGGCATCACAATTGCAACAAAAATATTTTTGTGTTATGTTGCAAATAAATATAACATTAATGTAATAGGACACGACGTTTTTTATTATAAAGAATAAAGAAGTATTTTTGTACACACAGTTTGCTGTATCGAACAATTAGTAGCATCATTATAACGCAGCGTTATCTATGCGGAAAATATGGTTTTGTGGCTATGTGGGAAAATTTATATCCGGTTTAAGTCTTTTCGTTATGCTGTCAAATGTTTGCATCTGTTGTAAAGCGTATTTGTCAATCATTGTCACATTGTCAGTAATAAATCTCCAATATTTGATAAATGCTATATACACTAAACTTAGGTTTGTGTAGTGGTATTTCATTGATTAAATGTTAAAAGTTTGAGCGAACTATTCACTTTTCACTCCTTCATATAAACTCTCGTGAAGCCCTTCATTAACTTTATTAAATGATATTATATTTTATACGCCACATGCAACCAGTGAAATTTGTTCCAAAGTTAACGTATTCCTGTTTAAATTAAATTTTTAAACGTAGAGGATTTTCATCATAGGTACGTTAACGTTAATGATAGTTCGAAAATAAACATTGTGAAAAAACTTTAATTTTGAATTAATCAGGATCCGATTCAAATGGCTTCGACTGAAACCCCACTACTGGCCAAAAATGAGGCGTCTTCTTCCACAAGCACAAGATCGTACAACGATGATAAAACCAAAGATGATGCGCCTAAACCGAATTCAAGTAGAGCTACTAGAGTTCTTACCAAACTCTTTGGAGACGTGGCCTCAGTTAGGGAAACAGTAGCAAATAACATAGCTGCACTTGAGACAAGAGGTCAAGATCTTGAAACACTTGCAGAAAAGGTAAACGATATGGAAAGTGGTGCAAACAAATTTGGAGAGACAACCGATTTAATCCGCAAGCGAGAAGAAAAAAAGAACCGAAATTTAAAGAAAACCTTGGTGGTCTGTACATTTGTATTGATTTTAGCGATTGCAATTTTTATTTTGGTTATGATCTTAGTTGATTAAATGATGGCTTCTAACTGTTATATTTATTATCTAAAATACGTAAGTACAATGCGCAAAAAATTACAGTAATACTTATAATACTGGGAGATAAAGATAAGCATACAATGACAGTGACTTTCTATTTGTATCGCATGAATAAAAGAAGAAATAAAACATTTTATGTAAAATACGTACGCGTAACGTTATCATTAGGTCAAGACCAATAATGCCAAATTTCGCTGAACTAAAGTATGTATTGGCTCAATATATACAATACGACTGCAGAAAAAACTGATAAGGAGAAAGTTAAGGTAAGATCTCCAGGTGCACCAGATTGAGATGAATTTTCATTAGATCACGACAGTCTTCCGAGATCTGTAGAGCAAAAATAAAGTTAATAAAAGTAATGAAAAAATCATGACAAAAACATTAAGTAAATAATACTATGTGGTAAGAATAGAATGAATAGTTATTATACACATACATCTGCATCTGTAATAGTTAAGCTAGTTAACGTTTTGAGGAAGATTAAAGCAAAGGAGCATGAGAAATCTGTCACACGATTTATTTGATGGCCTTCTATAACCAATTTCTTTAGCCCTGTAAAAATAAATGATAGAAAAGTTAATACGTGCACTTTCGTTTATATTCAAGTCAAACTGCGCATTGCTTTCTTACCCTTTAAGCTACAAATTGACGGATCCGTTCGGATTATTCCCAACACGTTGGCATCCACTCTTGAATATAAATTTTCCTTGCAGATCTGACGATATACTTCTACTGGTATTCCAGTGATAACCTACAAATATTATATTCTCTTATAATATTGCATTTCATGTATCTCATACAAACGATTTGAATTAAAATTTAATTTCAATTTACCGAATCAATATTTCTGTTAGAAATAGACAGGGTAAGGTATAGTTCTTGAATATTAGGAAGAAACTCCCACATTGCTCGAATAATTTCGTTGCTTGAATCCGTTGACTTTAGAATTTTCAAATTAGGAAATGCATCAGGAACTTTACGAAACATCAAAACGCTATCTAACTCGTGAGTAATTTCCAATTCCTCAACAGTTTCTGATGGCCCTGTGGACTCGGGATTGACAAAATCGCTATAACTGTGAATACAATATGGTGGACTCCCTAAAATATAAAAATAAAATCAATACACTTAATTAGAATGGATATCATTAAATTATGCTATGACCGAGAAAATTATTTAGTTTAAAAATTGACCTTGTTCATGCTGGAAAGACAATTTTCGCAGACAAGGAAGTTGATCTTTAAAAACCAACGGGTAAAACAACAGACGCCTATCATTCCATGGTCGACGAAACTTCAAAACTCGCAATCTTGCCATTCGGGGGAACGACACAACCAAATTTTCAGCATGATTCATCACACGGTAATCGGAGAAATGTAGTTCCTCTAACGTAAAGCTTAAAGTGGTTAAAAGAGACTTTACGGATTCTGGGGCAGTGAGTGTATCAAAATATTCAATACGAAGCATTCTTAGTGGAAACCGAAGTCTAGTCAAGTATAACAAGTTCTCTTCCGAAATGGATTCTAATCTCAATTCTCTCAGCTCAATACGCTTCTCTTCCAAACTCTTCAGTGCCGCAGCTACCAAATGCTGGCATTCAGTGTACACTGATAATTTCGACAAATTCGGAGCCATACTAATTAAGTCGTGGACAAGACCCACAGAATATGTGGAATCCATTCTATTGTCTGATGCCATGTTATCCCAAATTTTCAAATGTTTAAGCTTTCTCAACTGTGGTATCTTACTACCAAGCGGAAATAAAGACATTTCTTTTGTCAATTTTAAGGGAAGCCTTTCTACATCAAGCTTCTCCAAATTCGGAACACGCAATAAAAACAGGTCGCGCAGCTCATCAAGGGATATTTCACAAAACTGATTTGCAAAGCACAGTGCAATGTGCGTAATGACCGGTCCACAAATTGAGAAGAAATCTTCAACAGCGGGTCGATGAGTGTTTACCACAAAAAGTCCAAAACGAAACCTAGCGAATGGAATATCTTGACTGGACTGTATTAATTTCGCAAACTTGGACAAATTTTCAATATTCCTGTAATTGATTCCAATCAGCTTTCTTTTGCGAATTTCTTCATTGGCTTTGCCCCACCATGATTGGCAAACCAGACGACACCGTATCACATCATTCAAAGGCAATCTTTGCATCACATTTGAAATGATAATATGATTCAGAAGTGGATGCTGACTGTCATCAATTGTTTGTTCCACAATCTGTGAACAAAATCAAAACCAAAAAGAAAAATGAGTAAAAGCCAAAGAAAGATGAAGTAAATGTACATACAGTTTAAAAATATGACTGCATATGCATACCCTGGAACATGATGAATCAGATATTCGAAAACTTGATAACAGATTGGGTAGTCTAATGTTTTCCAGCACCTAGAGTTGAAATTACATTACATATACATTTTAGCACAACTATAATTGGCACAAACAAATGCAACATGAAACCAGTAATTAGAGACTATTAATGTTGTACCTGTCGTTCTTCCAAATGTAAAGTTCGTAATTTCTCAATAGCAGAAACTAAATTATGTATGGTTTGCTCCTGAGAGGCATTTCTTATCCTTAAATTTCGTATTATCTGCAAAACCAATTCAAAGGATTTTGATTTACTTTATATTTTTCATTTAAGAAATCAATTTATTGAATAAAAATATTTAGTACTTTTACCTCCTCTGAAGCAATTAATTGTCTCTTCAAAGATATCATGCTTTCCTCCTGCAGATCATCCTCTTCTGAAAAATCTTCCATGTCCATTCCACTTAAGTCTTCGTCCGTCATCTTCAAAGAATCAATTTTACAAATAAATTTTGAAAACCAAACTAAAAATGGCGATGCGGTAACTGAATTATTTTTGATCTATATTAATAGCTCACCGTCTTGTTGCGACTAGAGTAAATTGCACTATTTTCATTGGTAGCCTCAATTTGTAAATGTTATGTTGGGTTAGGGAAGCGTAATAATGACATTGCGTCAGGCGTCAGGTTACAAAGTGAACTTATTGTAGAATATTATAATCGCCTAATTGCATAATTCTCAACAAATGGTACAGGTACACATATTCGATTTTTATAAAGGAGGACCCAATTTTATTCAAATAAAACAATCTATATATTCTTTACGATCAATTAGTCCTATAACATGTAGCACAAGTATGGTGTGTGTGCAAAAACATATAACTTCTAAATATCCCTATCCTTTTGCCTCCAATCCACCACCACAACACACCATCAATAAAAAAGCAATCATGCTGACTTAAAGAATAAAAAAGAAGTAAGAACAGGCAGCAGCCCCAATCCAAACCAAACAAGACCTTTCCTTCGCTAACATCTTCTCCATTCACTTCTCATCTGGTGCATTGCATATTGCATGGCGAAGGTGATGTACTGGTTGGTGTCTTACATTTTTTACTTTGTTTTTTTTTCTATCCACTGACAAAAATATAAAAACGTGACTAGCAGAGAGATGGCCATGTACAGTACAGTGTACTCAGTCAGTACATCACCAATATAATATTTACTAACTCACGAATCTGTGTGGATTTCTTTCTGTATCTACACAAATAAGGCATAACATTCTGATTATTAACAGCTACGGCACGGATGGTTTTTATAGTTTGTTTTGCACTCCTTTGAATCTCTATTATCGTTAGTAGTACACATAATCCATTTGTCTGCATTACACGCTCCTGTTGGCTATACTGGATTCAAGAATAACTATGTGTATTCAAAGGACCCATGCGAACTTCACTTGCACATGTACAGCTTTTCAAAAGGTGTTTTTATTTTATTTTATAGAAGAAAAACTACCTACACTGCAGATTGCAGATACTTCTCTGGATCTCAATCTAAAAACTAAACATGACTCAACAAAGACACGCTATATAACATTCTGAAACAAAGGAAGACCGACCAGCACGGTAAAACAAATGGGAATCGAGTCATAATTTTCCTTTTATTACTCTGCTTGTAGCACTAAAATGACTGCGCCATTCGGCACTTTCACAAACTTCCCATTACTTCCACACTTCCAAGGTATACATTGGCAATTCGCAAATTAAATTCAGTCATCACTATCACATCACACCATACTAAAAGTCTGCACAATTACGTGTTTGGAATAAATATTTGGTTCACTGAACTTTGGCTAAGGGAAATTCAATTAGAATATTCCAAAATGTTTTGAAGGCTGTCAATCATCACTGAAATTCTGTTCCTATTATTTTCATCAAACAAAGCATTTTCGTCCGTAATTTGTTTCACAGATTGTTCCAATGCTGTTAAAAGGGTATTAGCACGATCTCTGTCATTAAATTCAAATTCCTCTGATATCTTCTTAAAGTTTTTAAGTACTTCATCCAGGCCATTTTCCTCAGCATGTTCAAAGATGCGTTGAAATATCATGGCGGTTAAACAACGAACGCGATGATTTCTTGAATCTTGAGTAATTAGAGTCACACGGTGCATTAAATTCAGGATGGGTTTCAGCAAAACGTGATTTTGCTGGTAGAATATCACAGAACACAAGGAGTGAAGATAAATACTTGAGGCGATTAAAAAGCTGTTCGTGTGTAATGGGGTGCTAATGGAACTACTGCATTCAGTAACGCTCTGAAGTATCTTTGAAGAAATTAAACAAGTCATTTCCAATAAGAATAATAATAAGGTTGCATTCATCCTTAAATTTATTTCAAAAGGCTTGTTAGCTATACTAGCTCGGTAGCTTACTTTGTCCATAATTTCCGTACCGATTAAATCCATGTAAGACGATGTCAAAATGCATTTGAGTATCAGCGGGGTAATTTGATGCACATTTTGGATTCTGTAAATGGCTTGCTTCAAACTTATCCAAAACAGTGCCACAGTTTTCAGATTTGATTCAAGCAAGTGGTCTTGTCGGAGATATAGATTTCGTAAGAATTTTTCCTGGAGGAGAAAGTAAATACATGCATCAACGACATATTATGCCAATTCAACTTACATTGAATTGAGGATGAGTGGGTTTCATTGGCATAACTAACCTTTAAGTCTTCAGAGGCACTACCAGACAAATTTCTAATGATTGCTGGCAAAACTAACAAATAAACATGAGATGGAACCTGCTCCTGCTGGAAAACTTGCACCAATTCTACACCAACGGAATTTGGAGCAATCCTGCGTGTACAAAGAAATTTTAATGTTACAAAGTTTTAACCAGTAAATTAAATCACATATCAAATTCTTATTATTATTTCATTTCGCATATCAAAACGTACTTTGCAATAAATCCGTAAATTTCGGCAAGAAAATCAAGAGCAATCAAACTGGAAGTTTCCTCCCATTTAGAAAACAAATATTTGCAGAAAAAACACTGGAAAGTATTGAACTCATCATTGTTGTAAGTTGAAACAAGCCGACAAATAAGTGGGAAAATGCGTTTGTCCAGGACTTCAATAATCTCATCGTTTTCTAAATTAAAACCAAAATAAAACCGATAAATTATTTAAATCAATAGTAAAATCATCACATCAGCAATCGTTTATTTTAAAGTAATCAAACATAATATTGCTTACGATTTCCACTCCAATCACTAATCGTGTCCAAAACTTCAAAGATGTACGCGTGAGTCTGCCGGTTTCTACCGTTTGGCTGAGGAGGCATAGCCTTAATGATTTTGAAAACAAATTTCAGTCTTTTCAAAACAACAAGGTCCTTTTCCACAACTTCTTCTGGTATACTCTCCATTTCCACCCTCCTGGCCCTGTCCCTACACATTTCCATTTTTGGGTGTCTAGTGTATTAAAAATCGAAATTAAAAGTTCGTCTTTTATTGCCCTTTAGTTGTAGCCTGTGCGTTATTCATAGCACAAGAAGCGACGCAGCTACTACCAAAAGCATCTGCAACTAATTGTAACCTAAATTAATTAAAGCACTAGTAAACTAGTAAAACACCTGATTTAATCTTTGGAGTCACGAACTTCAACAGCGTATCTTAATTGGTAATTTGACTCTTCACGTCAATGATGTATGTATACAATATTATAGTTAGCTAAAAGTGGTGACCGATAACTTAATTTCCAAGCCTCTGTAGGCTCCTGTCCCTGTAAATAAAATGATAAGCTGTCAGCTAATACGGACGGTAATCAAAGTTTGAGAATTGAGAAATAGAAGCATGTAAAAAGACTGCGCAAAAAGCCTTCCCCGCCAGCCTGCATTAAAAATATAAACAAAGTGACCAAATACCAATACGGGCAGCTGTACCATGTAAGAAATCGAAATGAATACACCATGCGCATGCACGGAACACTGCACTGCTGGACCAAGAAGACTCCAACCTCCAACACGGCGCAGGACAGTAAAATCAAAATCGACTTTTGACTTAATTGAATTAATGGGAAGGTGCTTGATGTGTGCTATGTCCAGTGAAAACATAACATAATGAGATATGATTATAATTAATGTAGTCTAAATACATCTTCAGAATGACACCAAGCATGCTTAGGCAATATGTATTTAACTTGAAAAGCCTCGTCTCTAAAATCAATGTAATCAAAGTTTGTGCATGCACAAAAAACACAATCAAAGTTCACAATTTGTCCTTGGGTCTACAAACATCATAATAACATACTCCGATAAATTAGATAAAGAACCAGATAAAATTAAAGTTAAATGTGATCTATCGAGAAAAAAACAAGAAAGCTCATCATCAGCGCTATTGTGTATTGGATGGGGCTGGTCTCAGAGTACTCAAAGGGGTTGGTTATTAATTCTCAGACATTTTACCCACAACACATACGGTTTTGTTTGGTTGCTACTTTCACTTTTTCCATTTCCGACGGGCTGGAATTTGTTGATTTGTCAACACTGATTTGATTCAAGTGATTTATTCACGAACACCTTTTTGCACTTTCACCAGGCTGCAGCTCTAGAAAGGTGCAAAACTGCACTTGTTGTGCCTGGTCATTTTTTGGAATATACTTTTTTTAAACTTTGGATCAGTATCGATTTATCAGCAATTCAATTAATGAACTATCAATATACGAAAAAATACAATATATTTCATGTCTACACAAAATTATGAAATGAAATAATCAATAACTTATGTTTAATTTCAGGACGCTTTAGGTAGCAAGTTATTTCTATTCCTGCAATCAGCAATACTTCAATTATCAATCCACTCTTTTCAACTTTCCAACTTTCCAAAATGCCCAAATACGGCGTGTCATCCTTTGGAAGAAGCTATGTCATCGACGAAGAACTTGACGAGCTCCCGTTAATTAGAAAAACATTCATGGTAATCACATTACTTCTTGGAGTAATCTCTTTGCTCAGATTTCTCATGCACTTGCATAAAATCACCGGGAAGAAAGATAAGACGTGCAACTATCGCCCACTGAATTCAGCCACAAAACGGATAATCATTTGCTACATTACCAGTCACCTAATCCACTCAATTCATTTCATCGACAACATTTACAGACCTGTGGACTACTTCGAACCAAAATGGCTGTATGATCGGGTGCTACTCTCAGAAATGGAAATAACTTTCTTTGCCAACTTCCCCATTACCCTTGCTGGACTAATTGTGATGGAAAGATTTTCCACTGCTGTTTCCAAAAGGAACATGTCACAAGCTGCTGAAGCATGCAGGAAAATAGGGTGGTATATTTTTGGAAGTCTTCTAACTCTGGGGCATTACAGGACGGAGCCTCCTTGGAAATATGCTGTGTCCACTACTTTCACCATTGCTGGAGAAGGATTTTTTACCATCTTGTTGGGAATTTGGATGTATCGATATTACAAGACGGTCAAGAGATTGCAGAAATTCCCAGAGGATCGGAGTGAGGACAATAATGATTTAATTAACTCGGAAAAGGACAGCTCCAAAATTCTTTGAGACAGGTTTGGGATTTAGTTTCATTGTTATTTTTTATCAATTAAGAAAAATGAACATTGATGTAAATGCTGTGTAATAAATTGTGCAACATACATTTTAATTAATGAAAGAATGGAATTCTATAATAAAATAATTACAATGATTTGCACAAACAATTAGCATAAATCATCTGATTAGTATGTGTCGAAGAATATTCATACAAAAAAAATCGGTGATGTAACAAAAATATTGTCAATTCATTATCCAAAAAATACAAATTGTTCTCGAAGGCGCATTTTAATTTTTTCATGACTCAAAACCAATTTGCTCGTTTAAAACAATTGGTTATTGACTAACTGCTCAATTCCTAAGAACACCATACAATTTTTTTCAGATTAAGGGTCCTGAATAGCAGTTGGAGCATTTGAAAGTTCGCGCGATTTTGTAGTCACGAATTTGATTGATGGTCACT
>JAQFZG010000860.1:0-25999 GCA_034695465.1 Entomobrya nicoleti | reverse complement strand
CAAATATTATGCAATATTCTAATTCTAATTCACGTTTGTATTTTAATTCTCATGAGAAGATTTAGCTTCTCGGTAACCATAACCTCTACAAAATGCACATCATCATTACCAATAGCAACAACGAGCCAGAAAGTAAAAGGATTTTTCTAAAAAAATGAAACAAGAAGAAGTGCAAGAACGAAAGAAAAAATAAAAGAAATTGTGTCAATACTCGTCCTTGTGATATAGTGACGATAAAACGGCGAGGACTGTGTAATAGGTAAATAAGGAAATAATGTTTTTTTGCACCGTTACACATTTTTAAAACGGGTGTATATTTTCCCCACAAAAATTTCCGAATCACGCAATCCGGCTGTAGTGTATCGGACCATTGTTATTTCATTAAACACGTACTTCATCATCGCACGCCGCACGATTCTTAGACTTAAAGAGGATTCACAGATTCACATGTCAATAAGATGACTAAAACAAGAGGGTTAGAAATTAGCACAAACATGTCAGCATCATCAACAACGTCAACGGAATGTACTTTTTTTCAAAAGAAACTTGTTTACGTGTCTATCCAAGTGTCAAAATGCTAACTTGAACAACGTCAAGAAAGCCATAACAATTGACACTGTCAATTGACATGACATAATGTTGCTATTTTTGATAAATTTAGTTGCTTAAAAAGTAAAATATACTATTTTTACTGTTGTAGTTTTATTTTACCTTGTGGATCGGATCGAATGTTGGATTTATAGTCGTGGTGGGGTGATCATTTTATTTTATTTAAAATTACAATGACAATGACTACCACCAGCATATCATCATATTTAGTTATGATGATGTTTCTAAAGGTGTAAATGAGCTCGAGAAACAAGGATTACTGCATCCATCAACTTTAGAAAAGTGCAAGTTGATATTGAGCAGTGAGCACACACAGCACTCTGCCGACTTTTTTTTATGAATGGTGCATTGTCCATCTCCCCAGGGGGGTCAGCAATTTACAGCACCACCGAACAATTTTTTAAAAGTTTTGCCTTGTGACGCTTTCATTGTTATTTTGGTGTAGTAAAAGTCATTGAAAATAGGTACTGCCAATACCAACTTTAACAATGATAAAGTAAGTTATCAAGAAAAAAAGGTACGTGGTATATGCTACCCAATAAAACAAACATACTTGATAAAAGATACCTAAGAGATTTATTGGTACGGATGTTGTATTTTTTATGACTATTGTTAGACAACAAAACATGATATATAAGGTATAGGTATAAATATTTTTCTTGGAAACAAAACTACTTCTATAAAAATTATTGACTGTCTACGATAATAATACAGAAAACCACATCTTCCTCACATGAGCCTTTTTCTTTTTATGTCTATGATGATCATCATCATCGCTGTTATAAAGCGGATTGGATTAAATCAAGTAAGGCATGTTAATCGTTGCAGCTGAATTGAGATTTTGAGATGATGAGATGATGGGTTTGAGTGGCAGAGAAACAATGTAATTTGGCATTTTATTATTAGCATCATCATCACCACACCGTGATTATCGTGATCAAAGGCCCATAGTAGTATAATCCTACGTTGTACGTGGTCGTTGGATGCAGTAGCAGTTGTTTTTCATTCTAAAATCCACTTTGACTGCCATTTTTAGCAAGAGACTCTCAACTCACAATAAAAATTGAACATTGTTGTTTGATGGTGGTGATCCTCCTGTGGTTATAATTAGCTGACTATTTACTTTTTCACACAAAGAATAATGTACCATTTGAGTATTACTCTGCTGCAACAATGCAATTCAAAAATGGCAATTGATTTTTTCTTTGCATATTGTTATCACATTTATTACATAATAACAATACTCTAGCTTAAGCTTACGATTTATAAATATTTTGACAATGTATTGCATCTGATGAAGAGTATTTTAATCATGTGATAATATCTAGCCATGAAAAAAAGAAAGATATTTATAAATAAAAAATGTGCATAGACAACAAAAAATTGCGATGCATTTTGCAGAGGGAGTAGAGTACAACATATTTTGTCATTATCGACGTATCAATGCCGTTTTACACTTTTTTTATATGTTCCCTTCAACGACTGATACTTTTAGAAATGCAAATACTGTACATAACTTACAATGTTTTACGAAACACGAAAAAGTGCACAGATTGCAATACTGTAAATGCAGCTTATTTGCAGTCCTTGTCAGATCGGTACGAGGTGCTCAGTGCTCGCTGCCACCTAATCACCAAAATGCCATAATGTTTTAATTTCGATAAATATAACCCTCTACCATCTTTTTTGAGGTCTGTCGGTAAGCACGGGAACAGTTATTGTTGTGGAGACACAGATGTGTTTATATGGGGCAATTTGAGTCAATGGTCAATAAATTGGATTTTTGTGTGACGTCATTCAACTAAATATAACCTCCAATTTTCATGATGAAATTAGTTTTAGTTTTAAGCCTTTCCTTGATATATTTCCTATTTCCAACAACTACGTATTATATTCAGTGTGCATTGTACATCGAACACCGGATAAAATCAATCATCATTATAGCGTGGAAAGAAAAGTCCTAGTAGCAATATACCAGCGTGAAAGAAGCCACAATGAATTGGTATACAACTATACTAAAAGAAAGGTCGCACTTAATTTGGCCAATTAATACGAAATTCACTTAATTTGTCATTTACACACTATACGTATTATGTATGTATGTATGTATTGTATATAGCACTGTACTAGCATTATGATAATTATAAAAAGTTTACCTGACTTAGGGGCATTGTGAGATCTAAAAAAAGTATTCCTATTTATGTACGTATGTATAAAGCTAAAATTAATTTTCATGATACATGATCAAAAGGATGATTTACCGGAGAATGTTATTTAAAGCTTGTAATTGTAGAAAATTTATTTCGATTAATGCAAAAGTAAAAGAACAAGATGAAATATATGTAAAATATTGATAACTTGAAACTTACTACTGTCAAGATCTTATACAAACATTTATCTGATAATTTGGTTTTGTTTGTATTGTACCGAAACTCAAACACGCGAACATAAAAGAATTCATCTTGCGTAGCTTGTTGAGATTCGGAAGTTTGTTATTGGGATATGGTGCTGAAATGAGTCATTTAAGTTAATACCTAACAAATTACTCATGCATATATGTATCTATTTGTATCTTATCCTGAGTTTTCTGTGAAAATAAAAGCAGAATACATTGACATGCAGTAAGTAGTTCCTTTTTAATTTCGACAAGTTATTTGTCAAGTGGTTGGTGGTCCAACTAGGAAATGAAAATGAGAGCTAAATGAGAGATAAATCTGAAGGAGCACGGAAAGAAGAAGCGCTTTTATGAAAACCGCAGCATTGCCAAAAATGGGAGAGCTATTTGATGAGTACGCTGTGCAGCAACTACTGCACTGATGTTGTTTTGTGTTTGTATATTGGTAGCAACCTGGGATTCACTTTTACTTGTTTGCTTAGAAGGGAAAACTGTTAGAGTTGTGGGTGGTTGTAGTACCCTGTGAAGATGAAGATAAAAAAAAACCAAACAGCTCTGCTAAAATAAATTTTATGCAGAAGCTAAAATTGAAGTTGATTTGTGTCAATCCAACTTCAGTTTTTCGTTACCAATTTTATCGTCAAGGGAGTAAAGTCGTAAGCTTTGATTAATTGGGAACACAGCTCAATATCATATATAATAGAAGGGATGGGATGATAATACCAGTAATGACCAATCATTAGGTTGTATGATGTATAGATTTTTAGGTACAAATGACCAATTATGATGCACCTAATCGGTGATGGCACACATATATGGAGCATAACTCCTAAGCTCCTTTTTAATAAACCTTTTGAAAAATAGTAGTGTTATCTTTGGCATGAAGTTTTTTGAGTTACGTAATATCGGTTGCACAGATACCGATTGCGTACCGCATCGAAACATATAGAAATGCAACGCAACGGATATGCAATCAAACATGTGATGGTTTTTTTTGTGATGCATTTTGAAAAGTGCATTTTTATGACTGTGATAATCATACAAGATGATGGTGCATAAAAATTTAAATCGCTTTGGAATTGACCGAAATGCAGGGATACATATATGTAATCATGAGAGCAGTGACAGTTAGCTTTTTCATATTTTATGCTAAGATTGCATAATATCATTGTTGTATCATGTGTCGTTTGAATGGAAGAATATATTAATGAAAAGAAAAGCTTTGTGAATTGAAAAAAAATATATATTCTGAAGAAGCCGACAGCCGAGTTATTTTGAAATAATTTATTTGCAACAGGTTCACATTCATTCGTTCATAATAAATACGTTTCGCTGCATTTTAAATTTAAATGGCTGGAACAGAGTTTTACAACCTTCGTGAATAATGCTTTGTTGCAATCAATATGTGACCATTTCATTTTTAGTACCGTTTGATGTACCCAAAAACCCTAATACTTTGAAATCGTTTGGCTTGCATTTTATTTATAACAAAAGGTGAATGCAGAATCATAATTTACACATATATTTACTAACCATTCACACAAAAGCCCATTAACACTGAGCCGCGACTGAGAACAAAAAGGAGAGAGAAAGGGAGAAAAAAAAATTGGCGAGAGGATAGTCCACACTTTGGAAAGTAATTATGATTCAATCATTTCTTCCTCTATTCTCTATATGTACTATAATAATAATTGGTACTTACTTAATATCTAATCAAAAGACTTGTGTGGAATCAACACTCCACACAAGTAAGTTTGCGTAGGCCGATTGCCAAAGAAGACTCAGGTAAGTTAGATTAGATGTTTTGAATTTATTAATGCAAGAAAACTTTCTATTCATTTGTCAAGCTGAATCCATCCCTTTTTTATTATATATGAAGTAGACATTTTTGTATTAATTGTTCAATAAGTGCCGTATCATGTTTGGGGATCTTTTCTTGATGAGCGACAGAACGACCAGTTTAGCAGATTCTTTTATTTAATATTTTCATAATAGTATTTTATCACTAACCTGTGATAAGAATATTACATATTTATTGCTTGAAGGAGCTACGTATTCAATATTTGATACAAAAATTATGCAACTATTAGTCAACAAAAATACTAAACACTATTTAAAAAATAGAAAAAACTAAGATTTTTGATGACGAATATGCTACCAAATATGAAATACCACAAGATTAAATATTCGTCAATTGCCGGTATCAAATAGTAAATCGGAAAATGTTTTTTTTAGCGAAATAGTTAAGAAAATACGATAAAAATTCGCTAATGTATAACATTCAATGTAAAAGTGCAAGTGGTTTTAAAATGCGGTTGTTTGTGTGGTCATGTGTCATGTCCCGCAGCACCAATGCTTTGTGGTGTAGTACCTGACAAGAATTCATGGAGGTTATATATTCCGATTTAATGTGCATGGAGACAACTGTAAAAACATTACTCTGAAAATAAGCTCACCTTACCATTGAATTCTTAATTGTTTGTTTGAACAGTCCAAGTCCAATGTCACCTTTAGTAATTTTGCATCGTTCGAGGTATTTCTAAGCATGTCCGTCACCAAGGTGTTGTTTCTTCGTTCTCGACCAATAGCATGATAAAACCGACATTTTCGTAAAATAATGGCATTAAGTAAAAAAAAAGATGATGTAGTGCATAATAATGAGGCGTCGATAATCACGAGCATTTCATAAACTACTTGACATGGCTTGTCGACAATAAAAATGATAGATAAAACATTTTGAAGGAAGTGACAGCAGTTAGCATTAACAAATAAACTGAAGTAAATGCTTAGCAACAGAAAATAATGAATATATACCCAAGTCTCTTTTATGTATACACAGTAGAGGGACAAGGTCCCTGAAATTATATCATCACTCAACTCAGCAAATGGTTTTAACAATCAACTGGCATGACTAGGAAGAAGATTCGCGTAAAGAAGTTACATTTGTATTCACTTTTCTTGCTAGATTTAAGTGGAGCCATTTAAATAATTCAAATCAGTTGTAAGCACCAGACTTGATAACGGCTAAACTCAGCATTGTTGCATTTTAAAAGACTAATTCGATGTCGTAACATTTCAAGGCTTATCTTTTATTTCTGCTCAAGTCGCTTCAAGCACAGAAAAGAAATTGAATTTCAATTGAATCGCGGAAGTGGGATCCAGCAGCGTTAATTTAAAGTGGGTCTAATTAAATTTATTCAAAAGTGTGGGCCAAATTTAAAATCAAATATACTTACGCATGATAAATTTTATGAACTAGTTCGTACATGTAGTGTGAGCATCCCTTCTAGAGAGTTTACACGCGTAACTAATAAAAAACCAAGGTACGATTGACGGTAGCTATTTCTCACATTGAATTGTTCAAAAATCTAAAATGTAAATTGAATATGTAATCTGTTACTCCCCCACTCTTTTATGACGTATGTATTTTATTTCGCTGAGTGTTTAATGTGTAATGCATGTAAAAGCAGTTATTTATTGTGTATGTGTAGCATGATTCATAATAAAATTGGATGTCGTCCATCCACCATCTACACATAATTTCATTGGCCATGATCATTTTATGTGCGTGCTTGCATTGTACTAATGAGCTGTGACAAATTCACTTCCATTGAGCTTTGGTCTGCCATCATCCATGGGTATTGTCGGTAGTACGTATTTGAGCACTGTTGATGTTCCTTTTTACTATTATTATCATCTCGTAGAAAAGGATGTCGAGTAATAAAAGAAACCACAAAAATTCCACGTTTTTTCATTCTTCTTGGGAAGTCCTTGTCCTGTTTGGCTAAAACTGAATCTCTTGAAAGAAGTAGTTACCATGCCATATACCACACAAAAACGGTTCTGTCCCAGTGGTACAAAAATAAGGTTAAAGCATCACTTCATTATTAAGAAGATGCACTAATACGTAAGAATATGAAACCGCTAACTTTGATGGTTAGGGAAAGAAATGAGTCAGGAATTAAATATTTTTGTTCGTTCTTTCCATATTGCGTGTTTTTATGCACACCAAATCTTACATTTAACGTACGTTTGTATATATATATATATAATATAATATTTATGTATATTATGAAATAATTATTATATAATATAAAATATGCTAAATGTACGTACATAATATACAGTAAAAACAGCAGAAATAATAATAATATAATAATCACCATAATAGCAAATATAGTAATATTTCAGTGTATTTTTAAGCAAAAATATTGCACAATCAAAAGTTTCCATTAATTGATTGCAACAAACAACACAACATCAACTGAGTCTTCAGCAGTTTGATACTAATAATGATAATAATCAATAATAATTGTCATCATAATAATATTGATATTTTTTAAGAATACATAACGTATCGTACAAACAGTATAACAAATTATAAGAATATACAGTACAAATAGCAGCACAAATACTAAAACTACTGATAATAATGATACAAACGACAACAGTAAAAACATTTAAGAAAGTAATAGAATAGCAGAATTTTAAACTCTTTATTTTTTCCATTGTCGTTGTTCTCCTTAAAATAATCTTATCAATAACAAAAGCTGTTACAAGAAGACGCATAATCAGAGTAATCACTAATAAAAAACAATAACTTTTACACGAAGGGTTTCGTCCATCTTTTGCATCTTGCACAAGATTAATTTTTATGCAGATCTGTATGTTGTGTGTGTATATATTAAGTAGTAACTTTAATAATAATATGCTTGTTTGGTACACCCATACACAGTTCAATATATAATTTATTAAGATGATATGGTTATATAATACAATCTATTTAACTATCTACATAATGTATAGCTTAATAATAACAACTATCATATATTTTTATAATAAAAATGCTTTATTACACATGACGTAATATGTACTGTGTATCTATAATCATTATTATTATAGCAGTAGCAATACACTACTTTAATTCACCTGTTGTATGCAATGGTTTAAGTTTAACATGCATAATAATCATAACAATGTGGTAAACGATACGAAAGTGACAAATTGACGCGTAGATAAACTTGTGAAGTTCCATATTATAAAAAATGTTTTATGATGTAGTTGTATATATTTTTCGATTTCAGCATCAACATCATCATCATTGTCAAATAAGATATATTTAAATTAAGTATACTGTTTTCATTCATGTAATATCCATAAAAATAACTAGTAATAATAAAAATGTCAAGTTTATAAACTTATTTACAACAATAATATTAACGATAAACTATTATAGCAAATATAATCATCACTGTAACAAAATAGGAATCAACTTAAAAATTTATTTGATTTCAGGTGAAAAAGAAACATCTTCCAAAGTTCCTTTCACGTATATTTGCCTTTGCCCATACATTTATCTATGTAGTATCTGGTAGCGGAATAATAATATATTAGATCGTGGTTTATTAAAAAGTAAAAAGTGTTCGTCAAGAAGAATAGGGAAGAAGAGTTATTTCATACGATAATTTTCGCTGACATTAGAACAACTGGGAAGTTCTTTGAAACATAGACAAAAAATACAAAATCATGAGTCCTTCCTTATCGACGAGCAAAGTTGGTGTAAAAGTCTGTATACTGTAGTATGATATATGCTATTTTATGGCCTAGTTCATTACAAGAAGTGAGTACAATGCATAATTTATACAACGAGTAAAATGCCGTCAACTTCAGTTAAATTGTCCAACATACTTCTAGTTACCATCATAATTGCAATTTTGAGAAATATTATACCACCGTATTATTTACAGATTATCTCACTAGCGAATACAGCTCTAGTTAACTAATATTATGTAGCACTGCATGCTCAACTGCAGCAGTATAAGAATCTACTAACCAAACCTACTATTTCTACATAATTTAATAACAATTAAAAATAAGAATTACAAACTTTACTATTCTACTTACAGTATATACAACTCTGGTCTACGAATTAAATAATATATTTACAGTAAGATATCTGTATATTATAACAAAACAACTCGTTAAACTCAATTTCTTAAATTAAAATATAGCAGCAGTAGTATTTGTGTACATTTATCTCGGGTTTTCATTTTTTGTTTTGTTTTTATCCACAAGAGAAGAATAATGATCACAAGAATATATATTACTATGTTACATTTAAATATATATAAATAAATGTACATTCATCGGTGAATTTTTAGATTTATTCCTACATTTGAGTTAACCAAGGTATTATTCAACGGTGTATGTTAACGTTTACTTTTAATATCCAAATTGTAACATAACTATTAAATAGATTAACCGATTAAGTATATATGTTGCTAAGAATAGTTATTTTATCGCCCGATCCCTCTAAGATGATATTTAAGTAAAAAAGTCAAAAGGACGACATTAATTAAAAATATCGATATATTCAGTACATCATTTATGTAGGTAGTTAAACGTGCATTCAATTCAGATAGCGTTACTTGTTAGTTGCCCAATTACGCATGACCTTGTAATAAATAACCTCTATGAAAATTGTCAAGTTTTTGAAAAAGCAAAACTTTTTGATTGAACTGCCAGTAGCTGCTGATGATAATTGTTCTGTTAAGTATATGTAATTTTTGAACAACTAATTAATTTTAAATACGTTCGTGTAATGACGCTACCGGAAAATGGGAATGGAAAAATCCTATTCTGAATGCTATTGTTAATCAAAAATAAAAACACATATTTCGCCAACAGTCAACGTAGGTAATTCTTTAAAAAATGTGTTCAAAGTCTAAAAAAGTTATAATAGCAATGGTTCCTGATTAGTATTACTTTCTTTGACTGAATAATATGTTCACCCATAAAAACAAGAAAACTTCGTTTAGCAGAAAATGCAGAATGTTTTTTTACATACATATGGTTTTTTATAATTCTATAAATGCAGGATGCATGTCCTAATAATATAGTCCTAATAGTGTAGTAACTCTATTTTATACGCGGAATTCCTGACGCAGTCTTTTGTTTCCACTTTTTAAAAAATCTGTACGAATCATATATGTATAGTAATAGTAGCAATTGCAATTACAATATCAATTAAATATTAAGTACGATATTTGATATTCGATACTATTAATACGTACATTATCAGTAGTAGCCCAATATTCAACGAGTCTCTTTAAGTAATTTTAAGATCAGTAAATATAATCGTGCACATACACTACCGTGAAAAATCATGATCAAACAGGTAGACCGCCGCTTATTAACAACATAACAATTTCACATTTTACCCTACATCTGTATAATTCTATTCAGATTATACTATATTCAATATTTTATGCTTTAAATCGTCAAGCTTTCTTGTTTTAATGATTTTGTTTCTTTGAGAGTCGTGATCAGCATCATCACCACATAATCATCTACAAAAAGTAGTGGTAGTCTAGCTAACCCTGAAATTGTAGTATAATAGGTAAACACTTTTCTCGGGTAATTTTGTTCTGATATTGCATTACAATTACAATTATTACTGTTTATTATTGTTGCGGAAAATTGGAAGAGTTCTCTTTTTTAAGTGTTAGAAATGGAAAGTAAGTTTTTACAAGTTTAACAAAGTCAAGAAAAATGATGATGATGGTGTGTATTTTTGTATGTTTCTGATAATTTATATCTAGATAAATGCTTACAATACATGTAAAAATGTCCCACTGTTCGTTAAAATAAGAATATTGATTATGGATTATTATAATCATCATAATAATAATAACAGACAACAATTTCTTTTGTATTTTAACTTTTTTCCTTAGAAAAACACCCGCCTAGTCCAAAACATGTTACGGCTATGTACATTATGTCTATGATCTAAATCTCCAATTTCTTTTAAGTTCGTTTTCATATTAAATGCAACACATGACGCACACACACACACACTATTTTCATTGTCTTATCATTGTTGTGGGGTTTCTTTTGCTGGTCTTAAGTGAGTAGTAGTTGTGGGGGGTATTCAATACATTTTTGTGATGGTACTCGTAAAGATGAGAAAATTTGTTATTGAAGATAAGAAAATATAAATGCAATACGCAATAATGTTTAAAAGCTGGTTCATCACAATTTACATTTTGTTGCTGGAGCAAATGGATTCCCACTCAGAATGAAAGAATATCACTTTAACATAAGAATGTGAGAATTTTTATACTCGCCGATGATGATAGTGACGAAAGATGATAATAAAACGTACTTCATGATGCGATAGAGGAAGATTTATCGACGATAATGTTGATTGTTGAAAGAAAAATGAGTTTGTCGAGATATAGTAGTAACAACAACAAATTATTATTTCGCTAACTATCAAACCCACGAGTCACCACCAGGTGCGTTATTGGCGAGATGTTCAACTGAAATGGAGTTACCAGCGGAATGTTCTTGCCAGTGGTGATGATGAGGTCCATCCCCTCCAGAGGGGCTTCCGGTGTAGCCTCTTTGTTGATAACCACTACCACCACTACCAGGGCCTCCACCGACCACGCCAGGGTGATGATGGTTCCCTTCATAGTGTCGATTCTTTTTCTTTTCTCTATTCACTTGTGCGTATAAGGGTTCACCAGGTTTCTGTAAAAATAGTAAAATGTTGAATTAGGACAGAAATAATACAAATAAAACAACAATCACAATAACTAGGAAACATCATAAAACTACGCACGTCACAAAAAACTAACTATAAGTATTTGAAATATTATGTATCACAACTACTGTCATATGAGAGAGTCATGCGCTTTTTATAATACCGATTACCATTTCCACGTGGTCACATGCATATACTAATAAACGTCTTTCCTCTATGATTCTACTTATCTCAAGAATCCATCAAGAGTTTCGAAAAAAAATTCACCCAAATTACTTGGTTCACACTTACTTCTCTCTAATGCACTGAATTACTGAACATCATAGCGAAATCCATGACAAATAAAAAGTTTAGAATATACTGTTTACATACCGTATATTTAGCCTTTGAAAATTCAAAACAATATGGATACTAATTATTACAACTTTCCGTTTCAAAGTACACACGACACATAAGCAATACATACAGAGAATATCTACACGATACAGTGCTGTACTCACTAAGAAAAAAATAAACCCAACTCAACTAATAATGTCAAAACGAAATCATTCAACGTTGCGCTTCACAAGTAACACCAGCAACTTGGACTAACCATTCCCATTCAATTAGCAATCTACTAAGACTAATCTAAGACTCTACTTTTAAGACTAATCATAATAGTTCAAATGACAAAGTGACAAACCGTCGGTGCGAAAGAACTTGAAACTCGACCACCCAAAAATTAACTATCACCATCATTGCTACGTCATCATCATCACTTGCAGTACTCGGAAAGAATTTAAATGAAAAGTTCTTTTGATAGGGTTGTATTTGAGAACATTGTCCATCACCACCACCTTGTTTGTTGAATTCGTCGATTCTTCCTCCCCACATCACCCCTTGCATGTGTGCATGTTTTCTTAGTTTTGTCTTGCCTATTGTCCCGGCTGTTGTAGCGTCATACGTGTCAGTAGTTCACAACAATGATAGACAAACAACAACAAGAACAAACAATTATGAATCACATATACTTTGTGTCAGAGAGGTAGTAGACAAGGTCAGTGTTTAAAACAACATACATATATGTAAGTATATGGTTATTGTTTAAAATACATGAAACATATTTTTCAGTCCTGAATTAGAAACAAAAAATGTCATTGTCTACATCCTAAATGAAAACTTTAATGAAATTGGTGTTGTAGGCTGGCAGGCATAGTAAAGTCTGTGTGCTGATTGGAATTGCGTGATCTATACTACAATAGTAAAATGTTAATCGTAAATGCGCGATTAAGGGAAAACTAGGATTCTTAACGAATCAACTTACAGGTTGGGCTGGGTACATACGAAATGCCCCAGGAGGAATAGGTGCATGTGAGCCACCATCAGGATATGGCATGTCTGCCATGGGAACTTGTTCCCCTCCTTGGGTGTAAGAGGGGGGCGGGCTTTTCGGAACCGAGTTACTATTTGGAGCGTTACGTTGCATGGTCTTATCTTCATATCTCGTTCCACTTTGACTCGCCATTGGTCTATTCAGAGTAGAGTTAGCGTTTACAGGGGAGCCGGCAGAAGAAGCTTCGTTTCCAGAACCACCTAGATTATTTATTCCTTCTTTAATTTACTCAGCTTGAGAATTTATCATGATATATAAAGTTTGTAATTACACGTACCAGGTCCGCTTGGACTGCCACTTCTTCCCGTCATCCCTTTACTGACAAAATCTGTTTCACTCCATCCGGCCTTTTTGTACACTTCCCTGAGCTCCTGATGCTGCCACATGGAGTAGAGTACTTGCGATGCAAACTTCACCACGCGGCTTGAGTAACGTCGTTTTTGTTGAGATAACTGAACTAACCTTTCCACTCCCTCGGCTTCCATTAACGATCTATACAAGAACAGAAATAATGAAATTAAGAACTACTTTGTGAAAAACAACAACTTCAATGTTACGACGGCAAAAAGTTGAGATGGGTTACCTGGAAAATTCAGCATTTTTCTTGATAACTTCATTAAGAGTGGCAAGCACGGCTGCAATGGTATCATCAGACGTTCCCTGATCCATTGGTCTGCCACTTGGCAGTTTTTGAACTAAATCTCTCATGGCATATTTTCCAATGAGCTCCTTATTTCTCTGGTCTAACGCCAGGTTTCTAAGCGCAGTGGCAACTGCACACACGACACGATCCACCTCCATCCTCAACAGTTCCACAAGAACCGGGAGACCTTTCTCCTTTCTAACTGCAGCTCTGATCTCAATACTAGGTTGCCAGTAACATGCAGCCAGATTTTGAATTGCACCTGCGGCAGCTTCCAGCGTTTCTGGATTGGAGCAGTTGGACAGGAGAGCGAGGTAGGCTTGCACAACTTCGGGTTGCCAAAGGAGTTCCATTCCACGAACTGGATCTGACGAGGATTTGGCTCCTGGACCTTGTCCACCTGCGCCCCTGCCCGATGGCCCTGTCCCATGACTGACTACATTGTTGGACTCTTTGGGAGAAGCGGTTGCCATGGCCCCACTGTCTTTCTTCTTTTTGTTTGCACCAAAACAGCCAGCGTTTTCCCCTTTGGCATGGGGCGTTGCCGAAGCTCTGCTTTGGGCGGGTGGAGGATGTTTGTCGTAGTTGGGATCCTCTACTTCTTGACAACGATAGCTCAGGTTACGCAAAATACATACACAATTCTCCACGCTTTTATCATCGATATCAGCTCTGGAGAGGGCGCAACGAACAACATGAAGTAGAGCTTCAACTAGACCCTCGCACTCCCTAAGTTTTTTCCTAGCGTATTCTCCTGCCGAACTGACGTTACGCAGGACACCGGAAGCGTTCTTGAACACCGTCGACCAGCAGGCATCCGGGATGTGCTGACTTGAGGGATTGTTTTGACCGCCAGAACCAGAGCTACGGTCCCAGCCACTATGCGGAATAATTACAATGTTGACCAGAGCTACCATGGCATCGTCAATTATCGCTTTCTTCAGCTCTTCGCATGACGAAAGATTCCAAAGGACTCCCGTGACGAGTTCTTTTACTTCATTGTCGGCGGTTCGTTTGAGCAGACGAATGAGAGCAGGTATTCCTCCTGCACTCTTGATTGCTTTTTTATTCTCATCGTTTTGGCGGCCATATGAAAGGTTCCTCAGGGCACCACATGAATTCCTGTGAACTTCAGGTTGGTCGTTATTGAGCAGCGCTACCAATGGTGGGATGCCACCCAGAGCTCGAGTTTTCGCTTTCACAGGATCATCCATGTAACACAGGTGCTGTAAGTAGGCCGCCGCGTTTGCCTTTACAACAGGATTGGGATTACCAAGGAATTGGATAACTTCGTGTAGGTCGGGATCTCGCCATCTTACCCCTACGAAACAAAATGTATACATTATAAACTTGGTCAAAAATATGTACTAGAAAATGGAAAGTTGCAAATGGCAAGAATTGCCATCAAGATAAAAAGCAAAGCAAAAATATAAGGCAACACGAGAGGTGGAACAAGTTCCATATAACGCAAGCAGTCCAACCACCAAAAATTTCCCTTTTTAACAACGCTTTTTAAGTTCAACCTGGTGAAGAAGCTCCTGCACTGATTGGAATTAAATGCTGATTGGAATTAGAAGGCGAGGATGCTTCCTGCTCATCATTTAAAAGTGAATTGGAAGAAGCCTGATGATGGAAGTGCTTATTATTTGGGTTCATCGGCAAATACGCACTACTATTATTACTAAGAGGTGCTGGTGGGAGACCTTCCATTCCACCATCGTTATTCCCATTATTGGACATTCCCGCCGAAGGTGGCATTCCACCCATCATAGTGTGATGAGAAGGAGAAGATGACTGGTGATGATTGTACAAGTGAGACGATGATGATTGCAACTGAGGAGAAGGACGACCTAGATCCGCCCCAAAATCCGGTCCTAGAACCCCGTTGTTCCCGCTATTATTCAACATAAGCCTATCGTTCTGATGCTCAGGGGAATACAGGAATGACCGAACAGGCAAATTGCCATAATGTGACGTATTCCCAACTCCAGCTATTGTTTCATGTGAAACGGAATTAAGATTTGTAAAGCAAAACACAAAAAATACAATAAGAAGGTGCAAAAACAAACACATAACAAAAAATATCGCAACAACAATTGACTACAAGAACTTCACACCGAAGCGATGCTGGTGAACAGCATCAATAATTGTCATGTGTGCTTACCATAATTACCGGCGTGAGAATTACTTGGAGCAGTTGACAAATAGTCAGGTCGGGGTGCAACACCGGACTCGAGCTCTTCGTATCCAGGTGCTGGAACATAACCTCCTGCTTGTCTCAGGTATTCTGTCAAAATAAAAATAAAGTTGTATAGATTGTTTATTGCAATCATTATTTCTTCAAGACGATCAAGCCAAAATATCAAAAGAGCATGAATTAAAAAGCGTTTGTAGAGCACCACCATCACTGGATCATCATTGTGCGAAGGTTACTTAGCTACCTGAATTTTTGGCAGATCGAGGTGTGACAGGAGGAAGACTAGGTGAGTTAGATCTATCGGAAGGTGATTGGGGGCTAGGTGCACCATGTTCTACAAAGTTGGCATGATGATGAAAATTTGGATGGTAGCTGCCTCCAACTCCTCGACTACCACCATCCTGGCCCATCTGATCACCATACTCAGGATAATCACCATAAGCTGCGTAGTCACCTGTTCCTTGTGTTATACCATATTGGCGTTCTACGCATTCGGGTTTTCAGTGCAAAATCAATCCAACACACACGAAGCCGAAAGCGAAAATAATACATCACAAAGTGCATACAAAAAAAGAAACAAAAACAAAACAAATGTTGATACAAAATAAAATAAAATCCAAAACTACTAACAACAAGACAAAAATAACACCACGGAATATTTGGTAGACATATATACCTGCAGGATCGGGTGGAACGCCTCTTGTCGCATAAACGTATGAATCCTGCACCATGCTGGGGTCGTATGCGGCGTGTGGATCGGTGGGTTGGTTCGATTGGGGAGGGAAATGGGTTCTTGGGTTGGTCCCATACGCTGCGGCCGCCCCAGCTGGGACATAGTCGGGACCAGGTACAGTCACTTGATTTGGTCGAGGTACTCCGCTGTAGTCCATTGGCTGACCATCAGGGCCCATCTGTAACAAATGATGATGATGTTGGTGGTGGTGGTCCGCTCCACTTCCGGGTCCACCTCCAGTAGACGAATTAACAATGACTGGGGACGAAGCCGACGACGATACCAAAATCACTCCAGCAGGGGATGAAGAAGCCGGAGGTGGTCGTTTCTGAATCGTGGTGGTTGTTGATGTTTTGGACGAGGATGTGATTGTCGTTGTTGTAGTATGTTGCTGCTTACACACTCGTCCTAAACTGGCAGTGTTTGAAAGTACTCCCCCACTACGAAGGCTGTCAAACGGAAGGAGTGAAGAAACGGGCGAAGGAGACGGTATGACAACTCCGTCTCCAGCAGTATTGTTCACTAGGGAGTTCGAGCGCGCGTGCTGATGATGCAACGTTAACGAACCATTTGAGCCAACTATACCAAGACCACGTGACAAACCGGATCTACCCGTTGTGTGGAAACCATTCACTAGTCCTTTCCCTCTAGAATTAAAGTAAAATATAATAAAAAAATTAAACACATCATTCACTAATAATTTTTTTTGTCAAAACAAATTGAAAAATCACCAAATAATTTAGCATCATTAACAATGTCGCTCTTATTTTTACGTTAGATGAAGAACATACATACAGGACCACGTACGCGTTACTCAGAGAAGAAGTATTGAGTTTGAGTTGTAATACATAATATACCAGTTCACAAGACAGAATTCACAAAATATAAAACTTTTGACATTTGTAACATCATAACTAGAATACCAAAAATTATAGCTAAAATCACAATAAAATAAAATAAAATTACTATAGATATATTTTATACAATAAATCAACTGGAACTTAATTATGAACAATATTGGCTACATAAAATATTTATAAATAGTATACAGCTTACTCAATTACATTGGATTGAAAACTGTATTTGTGTATATGAAAAACTAGCTACTGATGATGAGTGAATGAAGACTAGAAGTGGTAAGAATTGTTTTAAAGTTTTACAAATAGATAGTGAGATGGAGTGTAAAGATCGTGAATGAAGTGAAATATAGAGATATATTTTTACAAAGATGACGAAGACGACAAGAACAAGAAAATAAAGTTACGTTAAAAGAATAAAAATGGATTAGTGGTTTTGTTAAAGGATGAGTTCAGTTAGTGACCTGTGTGATGTAACCTCGGTCCTTGTGACAACCCGTTCTTGTCTCTGCTCTGTAACCTGTCTACTTACGACACTGTTGTTTTTGGGTATGTATTCCGATTTTCATTTGATTGGAAAGAATGAAGAGGAGTAGAAGTGTCAAGTGTGGGATCAATCATAGCATGTTTTGTGTCAAGCCGTAACAAACAAATACATATTTTATCAACACATAATTAAAAGACAATCTCATTGAAAATGTTGAGAGTAATTAATGGAAACAAAAGTATTTTAAATTAAAACTAAATCATTTTAAAAATGTCTCTGGAACAATGATGATGACCACGAGACGAGCATCCTTCAATTTTGAAAGCACTTACACACAGTTATCCAGCAATGTTCCATGTCCTGAGGCTGCTCCATTCAACGAAGCGCATGACGAAGGTGCAGGACTCTCACTTCTTGATGTACTATTCATCTTGACCCGAAGAATGTCTTTTATTTTAAATTTAAACTGCCATAAATAGGCAATTAGTACTAAATATTAATTTAAAACTATTTAATTCAATACTCGATAACAGTTCTTACAAGTTACAATTTTTAGCTCTTGCCTTAATTTAGTTCAACTTTCTCAGCTTTTTTACAAAATACATTCATAGACAATTAAGTCTATATTTTTGGATTAAGGAGTAATCGTTAAATACATATATTTAATTTTATCCAAACTTACCAAAAAACTTTTATTAAATGCACTACAATTGATGAACGATTCTTCTTTAAAAGCATGTAGTTACTTTCCCTTCAAAAAGATGTTCGGCTAAACTTTGGAATGTAATGTTTGAATGAATGTTCCTGTCATCAGTTTAAAGTCTATTTTTAAATTTTCATATCAGCCAAGTCGGCAAACACAATTTTTTATTCACAGTTCTTAATTATCAGCTTCCTTCATTAAACCGCATTTCTTGTGTATCCAAAATCTTCAGCAAATTCCAATTCCCAAAAGCGATGATATCATCTCATTTCCGAATGAATCATCAAATAGTTTTCTGTATTTAACATTTAATTACACATGACACTACACATCCTCTCACTTTCACACATTACAAAGTAATTCAATAGCATTCTCTCTCTTTAATCCCTCCTCATTAAAAAGCAATCAAAACTGTTAAAGCCCCAATTTTCATACTATTTGCTGGCAAGGCAGTCACACAGTGTATTTTCTTCTGTCACCGATCATGCATCCGACGACAGATGACTAATAGCATCATGTCAATCCTTCTTATCATGTTGTTGGCTGGCTGATAACAATCTCATGTTTACTTTTTCCATGTGTGCTTTATGATGAAAATGACCGTGACTTGACGGCAATAGCGGCACTCCAATATATTTAGATTTTCTCTTTATAATAATAATATATTATCTTCTCTCAACACTAATTAGAATGATGCACCGATATCTTCTCAGTTTCAATGCCAATGTCACCATTTTTTCCAGACAAACAGTCAAACAACGTTTACACAATAACCGAAATGTTTATTTTTGGTAGCTGTCTTTTTTAAGGTCAAAGTCCATCAACCACACATTCACATTGCCTGTATTTCTTCATCATCTCAGCATGTAAAATCCCCTTTACAAAATTATTACTAAAACAAACTCTTTCCAACCGAAAACATGCTTAAAAATTTAGTCAACTTGAATTATTATTTAGAATGTCCTCATTTTATCCCTTCAAAACTTTTCGGGTTTCTTTTGAAATTTTCCATCCCTTCCAAAAAAGAAAACAATTTTAACTCCGCTTTTTCCCATCCAAATAATTTCTGTTCCAAATACACTTTTCTCTCCCTCTCCACCACTTTTCTACTACTCCTAATGTGTCATTTTAATTCCAATTTGTTGACTTGACTTAATTTTTTTGACAAGTCAAAGTAAAAAATACTAATGCAATTTTTTTTTGTTGATTGAAGTTACACACTGGCACTACCACACACTCTCTAGTATATTATTATAATATTGACGATATTATTACTATCATTATCGCTATTCGTGGTATGTACTAGTAAATAGTGGTACACTGGCACTACTACCAAACAACATATTCAAGAAGAGAAGCAGAGAGGCAGATATAGTGGATTTCTAGTAGTAAAAAAACTAGTTGAGTTGTTGTTATAATATATTCCCCAATACAAGTTTCAAACAGGCTTTCTATATATCTCTCTCTCACTCGCTTCTTGTTCTTGTAGGTGGACATTCATATAAAAATATATATATTATTTCCCTTTTTATATATATTTTTCTTGCATACATACTTGCTTTTTCTCATCAACAACAAAACCCTTGTCTTGTGTTGTAAAAAGGCTTTCGGTTTTTCATAGATAAACTTTTGTATACACATAATGTTTTGCAAGGGAGAGAAAAAAAATATAATACAAGACTAGGCTAGGTCAAAAAAAAGATTCCTTATTTTGTGGAATGGAATAAGAGCCGAGATTGTATTATTGCATGTATGACCAATTTCTCTACTCGTATTCGTATCTGGTCCTCTGGTGTGGTAGTAGTGGTGTAAGTGTAAATACCTGTGTGTATATACCAAGTGGATATTTATTTATAAGGGGTGTTCAACTTATTCAGAGACTACTGTGAGAGAAATGTATGTTCAAGTGAGAAGTCAGTCAAGTTTTCTTTTTACGTGTGTAAATGGAATAGCGTGCACTTGTTATTGCGATTGCGACGCTTGCTTAAACGCTTTTCGGCTTTTTAGTGGAAACACGACATTTGTCTGTTTGTCCGTTTCCGTTATCATGATGATATGAAGAACTGTTAGGAGAAAATGGAGAATGGCCATGGATTTAAAATACAAAATTATTTTTAATAGGTTTTCATGTTACCCTGAGAAATGGGATATTGGCCAATCGAGTCACCGTAACGTAACGTACTTTTTGTGCATAGTTGCATGTTCCATTCATATTTTTGTCATGATTTAAGATTAAGTACTATTTATCACCCAAGTATTTAAAGTGATTAACATTCAAAATTATATTCGACCAAATGAATAAAGGTAATTTTTATTTCATGGTCATCATCATGATTCATTGACATATTTTTTGGTTTTGGCTAACTCATGTCATCATCATTGTTTGGCAATTTATATATTGTTGTTTTGCGGTAATTTTATTTTCGTGTGTCGTCTTCATGCCACTGATAAACTAGGTGTAACACTACCACCAAAGCTTGCTCGCTTTTTTTTCTCGCTCGCTATACTGTATACCCTCCCATGTAAAAACAAGTTCACGCACAACCTTGCAATATGTGGCCAGGATACGGGTAAACAATTTCACGAGAGCATAGCAAAAATCTCAACTGTGTGTATAATAGATATGTGTGTGAAGTAAGTAAACCTTAAAAAAAGTGTAAAAAGCAAAGAAGGGGAAAAAAGATGTGGATGGAAAAAGGTAGGTGGTGGTGGTGGATGGATCTTGATGATCATGATAGAAAATGAGTAAAAGGCGGTGGCGATGGCGGCGGCTGCTACTTGAGAAGGTGCGTCTTCCATTTGCTGCGGGATTTTTAGCCCCACGAAAAAAGATTTGAGTCAAGTCAGGACTTCAAGAGCAAAAGCGGTTTTTAACAAGTTCTTCTGCTGCTAAAGCGAAAGAAAAAAAGGCTCTTTTTTATTTATTACTAGTTAACTGTATGCACCCTTTATGCATTAAAAATAATCTAAAAAGCGCAGCTAGCTTAAAAAATTTACCTTCATGATAAATAATACTATGATCATGTTTTGGGTATATGTGAAGCCCAGAATGAAATTTTTTTCTCACTAAAACTTTTTAAAGCATCACTTCTCTCTGTTATCATCATTTTCAATGCCTATCATACCATCTTATTTCTATGTTGCAGCTCATGTTTGTATTTGTTTCTTTTTCTACGACTCTAGCTATTTTTTTAGTTTGCTGATATACTATTATCGTGTGTACACACATCTCTCTCTGTCTCTCTTGTTGACTAAACTAAAAACATGATAGAAAAAGTACCTGTCCTCTTTTCTGTGTCTCTCATGAATGATGTTGGCGATGCATTGCATACACGTCTTTTTTTGAATTGGATAAAGAGGAATAACAAGAAAATCTCTCTGTTATCCTCATTTTCTAAAAGCACATTGACGCTTTCTTGTTACAAGATGAAATGAATGAATTTTCAATTTCAAGTGTCGCTTTCAAGCAAATGAGTTTTCCCCTTCTTTCTGCCTACGACAAACTTAACTGATTATAATAGGTCGCTAATGAAGATGATGATGCGATGAACATTTTTTTTAAAGCAAAAATGCATTATCATTATTATCATCTCTACAGTAGTACAGCAGGAGGAGGAAGAGAGAAACTATATATTCCTTTTGAATATTTAACACTCTCTGCTACATGGCATTTCTGATGTGATGATATACCACTTGTATATTATGAATGACCCCTTACATTTCCACTTTGTAAAATTGTAAAGTGCAATTTTATTGTTACTAACAAGAGGATGATGATGGGGAAACCATACTGATACCATAACATACACCAACAAGGAATATAATATACGGAATACCATGTCACTATCTTTTTTTCTGCCTTTTTCCCCGTATTCCCATCACATCACCACACCATCACCAAACCAAGAACCACCACACTTGCTACCACATCTTCTTGTTAGAATTTCAAGTGTGTACGCGTAGTACTCCACCACTGGCCTGGCCTGGGTCTCATCTGAACTCTGCTGAATGACGCTGACTCTCTTGGCCTGGCCTGGCTCTGGCTCTCTGGTCTTCTGCTTCTCTGTTCTGTGAGAGTCTGGTAGTAATAATATAGATTTACTAGAAAAAGAGATGCTTCATATTGGTAGTTGGATGTGGTTGGTATTTTTTTACGGTGATATTTTAAAGCAGAACCGGAGACATAGAAAAAGAGGAATACGGAAACTCTCTCTTTTCCACTTACTTCTCTGCTCTGCTGGTATGGTTGGTGTGGTAGTCGTAGTGGCTAATAATGAAGATGATAATGGCTGAGGATTTGAGAAGAAGGACGGAGATGTGAATACGAAACAGGGAGCGAGAGAAAAAAAAGAGGCTTCTTGAACTGCTTCATCATACTCAATACAGACATGAGGAGGAGGAGGATGATGATCATCATCTCGACTCTATCTCATCTTTCTTTCTCAAACACATAGTACAAGAGTGTGTAGCACACACTCACATGGTATGGTAGAGAGACAAGACACAGAAAATCCTTTAAGAGCCTACAAACAAGCCTTATGAATAGAAGATGAAGAGAATGGTACAATTGTTATAAGAAATGAATGCATGGAAGGTATATTTTATCATGGCATTTGCACAAATACTACTACTTCAAATAATACGCTTACTAAATTTCATCTTCTTCATCTTGCGTTTTTTTAATGCATTCGAAAATAGACAAAACTTGATTTCAATGTGACAATCAGTCACTCACTCAAGACAGGACAAGAAAAGGGCTGCTTTTCTGCTTCTAACCCTACTCTTCCTTAGTCATCATATCATGTGTGGTGGTGGGCCCTTTTTTACTAGCTATAAAATCCCTTTCGTTTGCACAAAACTGCTCAAGGTACACAGAATAAGAAAAACCATTTCACTTTACACAAAAAGTAAACTTTACATTCTGCATCATCTACATTTTTTATATTACTTGTTTAGTCAGTCAGTTTACTTTGGTTTGTCTTTGCTTATTTTCCCTTTTTTCCATTTTATGCGTCTCTTCATCTACTTCTTTGACAAAAAAAGAAATATCCTGAGAAAAAGCAATGGCAGCTTAAAGTTTGTGTTTGTATAAGCTACAGATATACATATATTCCTCCTGTCTCATCGTCTTTTTGAGGATTCATTGTACTAAATATATTACTTGTGTGTATTCTTTGTTACGTTGCGTTGTTGCTGTAACAAAATCCTCAATTCTTCAAGAGGGGATGATGATGATGATGATGATCAGGAAGGAAACTTTTGGAAAAGGAGCTTTACTCTTCTCACAGTCATGTCAGTGTTATCACAAGACATTTTGGATGGTTTACTTTTTGAAGAGTGAAATCCAAAGTGGGCTAAATAACGACCTCTTTGTAAAGAAAGCTTGAGGAGTGCTGTACTG
The DNA here is from genome assembly GCA_034695465.1 of Entomobrya nicoleti. NCBI lineage: Eukaryota > Metazoa > Arthropoda > Collembola > Entomobryomorpha > Entomobryidae > Entomobrya > Entomobrya nicoleti. The sequence goes on along the minus strand of JAQFZG010000860.1, from coordinate 2,054 downwards.
TACGCACTGTGATGAGATTAAGGGGTCTGAATGTCTGAAAAAGTAAATTTGTACTGCAAATGAGAGAAATAAAGAGGAAAATCATGATACTGAAGAAGGTGGAAGGGGTTGTACTATGGCTATGTCATTATTTTGCATTGATTGTTCTGGCTCAACTATGAAATGATGAATCATAATATTATAATGAATGATGATGATGAGTATTAGTTCCTCGGGTTAGGAAATGCAGAATTTTTCTGCTTGGCATAATGCTGATAATGAAAACTGGAAAAACTGCATGAAATATGTTTGTTGATGTTTTCGTGTTCAGGTGAAGTGTATAGAAACCGTGCGGTATGTAATGTGGCCTCAGCACTGGACAAAAAGTGAAATAGCAGAGAAAAGTTGAGTTAATGATGATGATGATGACATTGGGCATGCACAAAAAAAGAAACAAAGGCATTTTGTCATTATTATTATGCTGCAAACAAGTCTACAACTACGAGTTTATTTTTGTAAACCAATTGAAACCAATATGAACACGAATATTAGTCCATGATCATTATAATAAATAAATATAATAAAAAATTTGAATTAAGAAAAATGACTTTTTGAGCATCTACATTTTCAGAGCTGACTAAACTACATTCTACTCACTACATTATTGCAGTGCAAAATGGACTACGAAATATCACAGAGATTTTAGAGAAATTGTTACAGTATGAACTACATTTTACTGTGAATCCACGCACTTCTTCGCAAAGTTGTTGAAGTATTGCAGTTCTGGGCACTTGTTTTCGTGCCACATGCAGTCGCTGGGGTTGCAGTACAAGTACTTTTGGACGTTGTCAAAGGACATGGTCTTGTGGTTCAAGTTTTCTTGGTAACATTGGGAGTTCGGGGAAGGGAAGTCATGTTGATCCTCTTGTTGATTACGTCTACATTTGCCTTGGCGGTTGCCTGACCTCAAGACTACGGGAGAAAATGTACACATTATGAAAAATCTGGAAAGTATATAAGCTATTACGTGTATGAATGAAAGAATGAATATATTAATTAACACTTACGACCAGCATTGCTGGATTCCTCAGAGGAAGATGAAGAAGAGGAGGAGGAAGAGTCGGAGTCAGAGGAGGAGGAAGAAGAAGATGAAGAGGAGGAAGATGAAGAAGATGAGGAGTCTGATGATGAGTCAGAGGATGAGTCGGAGTCAGAGCTGGAGTCGCTGTCGATTTGGGCTTTCTTGAATTGCCACAACTGAGCTTCATTGTTTTGGTTGGGTTGTTGAAGTTCGGTTTCGTAGGAGCTGGTTCCGTGGCTGTTCTTGACCATGGTCAAGGCTTGTCCAGTTTGGACGCTCACGATTTGGAATTTCTTGTTTTGGTTGGTGGGGACAATCCTCCATTGGGTGGCTTGTTCATCTTGTTGATGTTGTTCGTACAATACGGAAACTAGAGCTTGTTGACTTTGGTCAACAGTCAAGGCCTTGGTTTGTCCGTTCTCAACACGGTCAAAAGCAAAGCTATAATATTCAGATTGACCACGTAGCTTGGCAACAAGAACTTGGTTCCATGGACCGCTGTTTTGTTGGTTACGTCCTACAATTTGGGATGGTCTCTTCCAGTTGTTGCCGTTGGAAAGGTCATCGATGACTTTTCCGAATTGTTGGTTGATAGCGACTACCTTGGATTGACGTCCAAAAAGTGTGGCAGCACAATCAGCTTGTTGACGTTGAACGCACTGTTCTTTTTCTTGGTTGTAGAAGTGACCTTCAGGACATTGCTGCTCCGTCCATCTGCATTTCTGTGGGTTACATTGAAGGTAATTCTTGCATGATGCTGGGTGAGCGCGTTTTTGGTTCTCATCTTGAGCGTGGCATTGTTGGTTCTTGCCGGGGAAGTTTTGGCTTGGGCCAGACTTACAGACGAAGGATCTATCCCCTAAGAATTGGCGGGTCTCACCAGACTCAGAAGAAGAGGATGAAGAGGAAGAAGATGAGGAAGAGCTGGAGGATGATGAAGAAGAGGAAGAGGAGCTGGATGAACTTTCTTCAGAAGAGCTGCTGCTGGAGGAGC
>JAQFZG010000859.1:0-26002 GCA_034695465.1 Entomobrya nicoleti | reverse complement strand
ATTGTCGCATACAAAATACATAGAGTTTTTTACGTGTAAGCAAACAGCAAATGATTGAAAAGCCTCATCAGCCTCAGCATATATCTTGCTGATCAAAAGGCAATTCCAGCTTAAAGTACTTCGTGTGAAAGTTTAGCGAATTTCACAGATATTTTCTGTATTTCCTTTATTGTACTGGATTTAATGCAAAGTTATTTTCTTAATTTATTTATGTAATCTGTGCTTACCCGTCAAGTATATTTGAAATACTTATTTTCTTGGTAAATCAATTACAACTGGGTCATTGTTTTATTAATACTGGACAAAAATAGCAGTAACACTAACCTGTTATTGAGCTTTTTGGCAGAAAAAGCTAGTTTTTACAGAATGCCCTGTTTTTGTTCTCGTTCCAAAAAAACCTGAAAATATACAGTTATGTGTATATAACTAACGAGCTTTATGAAACCCGAACACTAAATACCCCCACGTTGACGATAAAGCAATAGCCGATATCAATTTTCTGTACGTTTTGGATCTAGTGCAAAGTTAGTATAGAAATTAAGATTCTTGTTTCGATAAAACCGAAACGTTCTTTAGCTATTAAAATAGATTATAGATTCAATCATTTTAACTACGTTTTCTGGTGAGCATAAATGTGAAATTATATGTTTTACTGCTCAACTAAAAACAATAAATTATTTCATAGATAACCAGCATGACTATTGTGTGGAAACCCGTAAACAAGAGAAAACAAGCGAAACTACCCCAAAATGTTATGGATGTAATTTTCATTACAAATGTTCCTGATTCATGGAATGATGGATATTAAAAATTAATGATGTTAATTATTCAAAACTCTGGTCTAGCATTTAATACTTTACTGTTGTCCCATAGCTTGATGAAATTAACACCATGCTTACACTCATAATTTAAATCAGTATTTGACGGACATGGTTTTGGTTGTCATTGGCATATGTAAGTCTAACTAAACTTAAGTTCTAAACCATCGAATTTTGGATTTGACCCAACAACCATCTCTTACAAAACCAGCGATGTCTAAAATCCGTCTTAAATTGATAAAATCATGTGATATGTAGTTTTGGAAATCGTGACATGAAGGTCCATGTAAGTGATTTGGCGTTTAGATAAAACCTAAGTCACACAAATCCTAAATAAACTGCTATGCTATAACATTTATTTGTAGATTGGGCAGAAATGTTTGACAAGAAAATTATATACGAAAAATATATACGAAAAATATGCTTGACTGGTTTTCGGTAATGGTTTTATACAACTCTACTATGTTCGTGACATGTTTTCATGCTTGCTGGCTTGACAAATAACTCATTGTAATGGTAAATGTAGTACTAGTTGAGTACTACAACCTATAATTTGACATTTAAACATGGAAAAATTTAAGAACGTTTTTGGTTTTATTCTAAGAAGACTCGTAATAACTATGCTTACTTTTCTCTTGGTTCAAAATGAACATTATATTGAAACTGACTAAAACTGTACCTCATTTAGTCATTTCATTTAGAGACGTCAAGTAAACTGTAAGTGTGAATATGTAGTGTTCGGGTTTCATACAGCTCGCTAGTGCTACCTTACGTTAGTAATATATATCGCTGTATAAGTTTTTTTATAATACGAGAACCAAAGAATAAGCTTTCTGAAAAAACTAGTGTATTCAAGTAATGGATATTCTTTTATTTGACCTGCTTTTGCCAAAATGCTCAATAACAGGTTATTGTTACCGATACCTGTCGTCGTCGAATTTTCTTGATCGGAAATTTCGCTATTTACTCTTGATATCAAAACATCTCTTCACACAACCAACAAGTCTAATCTAATATTATCGATATCACAAAATATGCCGACATGTTGAGCTGGAAGAAACATTTGTTATATGTTTGTAGCCACTTTGGCATTTACAATAAAAAGTCCACCGACAATTAACTCATTAGCTATAATGCTCATTTTTTCTATGAATCACACGTTCTAACCAGAATTACGAATACAAAATTACCAGACAAAATTTAACTTTACAAATATTTGTTTAATAGAGTTTAAGTTGTGGACTGGCAGCTTTTGTGTAAGTGTATAAAATTATAATTTTGTACAAGTTAACTGGCCGACGATTTAATAGTTGAAAAACTTGATCAAGTTTCTTATTAAGACTTAATCAATTATCTTGAATATATAACCGTTATATACACTCGAGTAATTTTATTGTACAAAGGGAATACAAATGTATGGTATTCTCTTTACGAACTTTCACTCAAATACACATTGTTGAAACTTTGTTGACAATAAAAATAGTAGGTATAAATTAATTTGCACAGCAATGTCGGAAACTTATGATAATGCCATTAATATTATGCAGAAATATGTGGCATAGTCAGGTTACCATGAAGTCGTAATATTGTGACCGTGTTCGAACGACTATATTTCACAAACAGAATAGTTTTTAAAGATCGAATATTTTGTATATTTGCAATGTAAGCAATTTATACCCTATTTGTTGAACATTTAAAGAAGTAATTTTTTGTAAAAAATCAGATCACAAATTTTATTCATTGACTCATCGGAGGTTTTTTATTGTCACTTATTTGATATCAATGATCACCAAATGAAAGCCATAATTTATAAGAAATATTTTTTTGAATTAATATTATGTTCGGTTTTGTACCAATAAGGAATCTACCCAACCAAATAATAAATTTGAAATATCAACAAACTTATGAAAGGATATTTTAGTTTTATTTGCTTTCGTTTTATGTATATTAATTTTGGCTTTTTTATACATGTTCCTGAAACCACACACGATAAACTCAAAAACTCAAACTCCTTTCAGGTGACTGGGTAAAGCAACAATGGTTGAGCAATACATTATGAAGTGGTAATAAAGCATTTTACAAGTTACAACGGCTATTTGAATCGACAGGCCTTTTTCGCTGTGTTCCAAAACCATTTTTCGTTCTGTCAAATGTATTCAGCCATTTTAGTTTATTGACTCATTTATGTAGTTGCTGCCTGTGTGAACTCTGCACTTTTTAGTTGTTTGATATACACTTGAATTTATTTAAAGCTAATTTTTATAGCTTTTTAGTCAGTTTTCAGTGGAAACATACTACCAATTTAATTACAGTTATGCAATTGGTTATAACATGTAAAAATGTCAAAGTGCACAATCTGAATCGGTACAAAAGACCTAAATCCAAAAAAGTGGGTTTATAAAAACTACGAATTATAAAAATGATGAGAATATTCACACTTATAATTTACTCGCATTAATTTTTTTTACTTTTAAAAGCTCTCGGGAGACATATTTTGTATATATTTAGTTTATAATATAGGCATATTGTGACTTAATTGCTAATAAAGTAAGCATAATCTATATACTGTTCAACATAATAATTGTGATTGTATTTTGAATTATGTCGTCACACATCAACAAACCAAGCTTGGCCCTAACTGTTCCATATGGCCCCAATTGGAATCCAATTGGTTTACAGGCTTGAAGAGTTTTTCGGTCTTCCTTTCTTCTCAGATTTAACTGCCAGAACCTTAAGAATCGTTTAGAGTTTTCAAAGGGAATATTAACAAGAAATGAAAGCAATAGTGAATAAATAAAACAATTAATTGTTGATATTGGTGCTGCTATATATATCAGAGTATCGATTTTTCCATACCACTGAATAGTCATAGAACCAGTAAAGGAACCACCCATTATCCCAACGAATGTTAAAACAACTAAAAGTTTACTGCTAACAACGTTTAACATTTCAAAAAGGATCCATGTGCTTCTGAAGTTTTTCAGATAAGTAGGAAATCTTAAATTAGAGCCACCAGAAGGAAATAAAAGCTCTGACGTAAACAATATTAAAGTGTCGAGAACCATTATAATTATGAGTATAATAGATAATAAACTTAATACATTGAATGTTACAATAACAGTGTGATAAATTGTTCCCACAGTTTTGACAAAATAATTTGGGCAAAAGATAAGTTGCAATGGGTAATACGATACTACAACTGGAGCCGCGCCAAAACATATTAAAATTATAAAATGTCCTACTGAAATTCCATACACAACGAATTCATGACTTGAAAGTGTACGAAAGGTTTTCTTTGGGGCTAAATCAGAGTGTCTTAATTGGAATTGACTCATTGATCGAATCATGAACAGTTGATTTATAATGTAGACAATTTCAGCTTTGTAGCTGTATTGCATATGAGAGATGGCAAGAAACACAATATAAGAGCAAATAAATAAGCCATACACGGCAACTTGGTCTACATGCTGAATAGTGTAGGTTTTCCAATTTAAAAATAACCAGAAAATGCGGTACAACGCAAATGGGAGTAATAAACCGAACGATATGGATCTTGCGAATACTCGAAAAAGTCTGTATTTGTGTTTGAGATACAAGGGACTTAGAGTTGCAAGCTGTTGATCAACGGCAAGGTGCCATGGCTGGGGTACTACCTTCTGTAGAATCCAGTGAACTGTAAGTGCGCCAGATGTAAGTGTCATCTTTTTACTTCTTAGTAATTTTGTCAAAAACAATTCGCTTTGGTTTAGTATAATGGTTCAGGTGTCTATTTTCTTATGTTATTTTAGGCTCACACTCTCTCGCCACAAGAAGGACTTCTACTGAAAGCATTTAAACTTTCGACGACCAAAAACCCAAGAGTTGACTTTATAATTACATGTCTTGAAATATTCAGTTGGATTTAGATTAACTTTTTATGCAACTTTTTTTGCTTTTTATGTTCACCCGCATTTTTTGCCTGGTAGTTATTTTTGAATTTGTTAAAAATAAAGTTATCTTAATGTTCTCAGCTTTTATGGTTCGTATTGGTAGGAAAGCATTGAAGTACCTTGTAAAAATTGGTTCTTACAAAAATAGTTTTGGTTAGGATATATATAATTCACTCTAAAGTTTATTTCACAATGATATGAACTATACGGAACGAAAAAAACATGCTAATATTTCACCATATTTTTTGTGTAGTTGAACGTAAGTTTTACAAGTACAATAGTTGTTCATGTCAAATTTGGAAAAACATGGTTCTAATTTTAATTTTACCGACGAGGTTTCTATTTTTACTATATTTTAGATGTAAGTTATATTTAAAATTGGCCGATTTCGGTGTTCTTCATTTTTTATTACTTTTTTCACTTTACAAAAACAATTTTTTAAAGAAGTTAACGAAAAACCTTGACCCAAGTATCTAGCAGTGTTTAATTTTGAACAACTTACTGATATATGTATATTGACTAGATCCAGAAATACCTATTTTGGCTTCAGCATTTATGGAACGAATTTAGTCGTTCTGTTTTCTATGAAGATGATTTAATTTTTTGCTTGTTTACATGGTGCGATGCAAATATTTGACTCATAATTATTAATGAATATTAAATTCATTTTTTAAGTTCCCTCGTGAATAGTTGCCACTTGAATCTTTCGTGTACAAAGAAACTGATTACTTTCCTTTCCATGAAATTTCACATGCATTCTAATGTCGTATTTCATAGTTTCTAAACAAAATGTGTGATAATTTAAACAAATAGCGTGAAAATATTTTACACGTTTGTCCAGTTGTCTAGTGATTTTTCTCAGAGTGAAAAATCCAACAAAAATATATATGCCTATTTAACATCAAAGTATCTCTGAAATTGTTCAGAAATTCAAAAGGTGCTACGATACTCTCGTTAGAACTGTCTGAAAGTATTCAACAAACAGCCTTACAGGTTTAAAGTAATGAATGTAATATATATCTAAGCATAATATTTCTCTACACCCTAAAAATACTACTTTTCCACTGTTTTACGTCAGAATTCCTATAAAGTACAAAAACGGGCCTGACTGCATTTTCAGTCATTTTATTGGGAGAGTGAGGTTTATGCAATTTGGTATTCTGGCATGTAAATATTTATATTTTGTGTATACGTATAAAATTTATTCATTTGAGATCACACTGAGATATAATAAAGGCAAAATGGCTTTTAGTGAATCCACCTCTGGCGTTATCTCCACTCCAAGAAAACGACTCAACTGGAATGAAGAAGAAATACCATTTTAAAAAATAATAATATTTGGGAACAGCGAGTGTTATTTAAAACAAAACATTTGTATTAAATAACACTCGCTGTTCCCAAATATTATTATTTCTGAAAATATGTCCAAGTGGAAATCTTTTTTAGAAATACCATTGTTGGAAGTTGAGACAACAGTGCGTAAAAAAGATGCCGTGTGTAAACAAAATCCAAATTTTTTATATAAAACTAATTGATATTTGATCCTTGTTATATTTTATGTTTTGTATTGTATTGGATAACGGAATTATATTACCGATTACCTAACTCTCCCATTAAAATGACTGAAAATGCAGAATCAGTCCTATTTTTGTACTTTAGAAATTTTGACTGAAATTAGCGTGGAAAATTAGTCGTTTTATTAGGTAGAAAACGCTTTTTCTTGTATCTAATAAAATATAATTTTGAACAGTTGCTGTATTTATATTGAGAAAATATTTAAGCATTTGAAGTGGAATGCTTACAATATTTTTGCACAATTTATAATGAAATAACTTGTTTTACAAGAACTCTTTAACAATTAACTTTTTCGTAAATCAAATGTTGCGAAATGGAAACGTTTTTTGGTAAATTTTTCTGAAATGGTTATTACTAAAATTGTATGTGTTCAATAATAAATTCTACGACATTCACTACAATTATACGTATACCATATAGAATCGTTTTCCAAGTGTTTACAAATCGTAAATAAATTAACAATTAAGCACAATTCACCCAGAAGTTCATCAAAATAACAATTTATTTTGGAAGACTACAAAATTGGATGCTAAACAAAATCTGCACAGCTACGTAAATTAGAGCGACAAAATTAATAAAGTGAGATTGATCGGTAAAAGCGGTAGTTGGTCACATTTGTGTACACACTAACACAATACTTCACCAGATACTACATGAACGCAAGTATATTTCTAATAATATCTTTTTTTAATTAGTTCTTTCTGAAGCCGAACAGAAATTAAATGAATAAAGGCCTTGTAAAATGAACAGTTTCAGTTATATGCTATTGTTTATTTATGTCAACTTAATAGATTTGGTAACGCTAGCAACAAAGTTGTTGTCATATGTAAAACTTGCATAATTGTACTTAAAAGTGTACAGTTCCACTCAAATAAATCGCGCAAAGTCCCCCAAAAGAAAATCTCATTCATTCAATTAACATTTCATCCCATTGATCTTGACTTCTGAGTATAATTCAAAAGCAGAGCTTGATTGCAGATGCAAATGCACACAGTAAAAATAACAAGTTTTTTTGATAAAAAATTGTTGAGAAAACTTTCATCATAATTTTGGGTTTAAATTTTCTCTAATCATTATAATCCAAATAATCGGACGACTGTTGGTAATTCTCTGTATCCTCTTCAAATTTTTCGGGGAACTTTGTTACGTTGTTACAAAGGTCAGACTTAAAATAACAATCAATTTCATTCTTGGGATAGCTTAGGCAGCATCTTCCAGTCTATTAACTCAGTGAGTTTGGTTTGTGCTTACCCATTATATAAATTATTATCTGGAATCAGCTTTACAATTTGTGTACATTAAAGTAAACTATGAGCTTCTTAAGTTATTGAATTTATGTTAAATACCCACATAATTATTAGGAAAACTTCTTACAAGTTTATTTAGGCTCGCAAAGGACAAGCAAATCTATGGACATTGAATTATCTACATGAGTACCCTGACCATACTCCACATTTTGTACGGCAAATAAAGCGAATAGCTCAACAGCACTTGTTATCTTGACAGCCGTGTCTATGATACGTTTTAGTAACTTATTTTGAACATTTGTCATACCAAGCTTGCACGCCAATGCCATAAATTTTACATCCTGACAACTAGCAGGCTTATCATCATTGCCGTCAAGTGAATCGTTCCATGTTTTGATAACAAGTGAAACTGGACAACGTTCTTCATCTAACTTATCAGTTTGAATGTTATACAAGCCCAATAATTCGTTTCCACTGACAGCTTGACCAATTTTGTAAACGATTTGTTTCAGAATTCTAGCTTCTGCATTATTGAGCCTAAGATTTTGTACCATCATTCATAACTCAGTATTCTTTTCTGATACGATCTCGAATCCCAACAATTCGTCCATCATTTTAAGAACTTGAGTCATTTGGTATTTCCCAGCAGCATATGCAAATTCAACAACTGTGTCATTATCCATCCAAGACGGAACGATTTCTCCTGTGTACCAGTAATTCAGAAGAATTTTCATTGTTTTGGGAGAAATGTCATCAGCATTTACGAGACCAGTGCAGCGCGGCTTTCCAAAAACTCAGATTCAAACATCGAAGCGAAAATCGGACAACGGGCTAGAATATAAGGACATTTACCATCAAGAAATTTATATGAACTAAATGTTTTCATTATTAAGCATTATAAATTATATTATAAATTAAATTATAAGCATATTATAAATAAAACTTTTATATTTTTGTTTATGAAGGAGTAGTAGCACATGTTTAAACAAAAGCCTAAATAAATTTTAACCTAAAAACCAATTCAGTCATATCTCCATTCATTCATTCGTGTAATGGTCATGAGAACAGCATATAGCAAAGCAATAGCCCAATGCACGTCACGGCACTGCAAAGTGAACACAAGGCAGATGGCACTACCATCGAGTTAGTGTCGGTTCCCAATTGACGCTACCGTGTTTAAAACAAATATAATTGTCAAGCAGTCAACTTCAGATTTTTACAATGACAATTTGTATTCTTCAACTTATATATCATTCCTTTTTCCCAAGGACAAATCTAAATTAAATTTTAGAAATTATGACATTTTCAAGGTTCCACTTAAGCAAACTTGAATTTTTTGAAAAGCATCTTCGAATAAAAAATAATAGAATTTAGTTTTTGCAAGGGGCTAAGCTGGAAGAACATTGAAGTTTTAAATCCTCGGTTTTTTAACACGGTGAATTACAAAGGCATTTGATTTGCGCAGATATTACATACATATGTTGGCCCACAGGATCTCTTCTCGTCAAAGAAATTATTAAAACATTATTATTGAAATAATTTCTTGTTGGTTTCCAACATGTAGTTAACTTTTTTCTAAATACGTTTGAGAAACATTTTCTACCGTTTCAGAGTGTGTGCCCGTAATGTTATCGATTTTCCATCTATGTAGAACAAATGAAATTATAATTCTACTTTTTTAAATCCAGATTTTAGTGTTTGAAGTACAATCGTTCTGTTTATGATTGAAAAATCCACCAACCAGTAATTTTTGTCATTTTCTTTCACATGTTATATTAATAGTTTCAACGTAACAACTACACAATTTGAATTCATAAAATGAAAAAAGATCATCTTTGAAGAGTACATCTTTAAGAAGCAAAACAAATAGCGAGGTTATACAGAATACGGATTTTTTTAAAGGTGTACATTCCCGAAATTTAGAATTTAGAGCAAAAGGGGCCTGTCAAAATGGCATACAACTTTATTTTAGAAACGTTCCATAAATTTGCATTCTATCTATGCGTAACACCATACCGCCTTCGGAAAACTAAAAGTGGAAAGTTTGTTGCGATTTCAAAAGGTCAGATTTTTTTAAGACATTATTTTTTTGCAGTCCCTGAAATTAACATCGTTATTTACTTATTTATTTGTATAAAAGTTCATGAAAGTTGTAATTTCCTTTTACAGGTACTCTGTTTTAAATTATCATGAATATTTCAATGAAATTCGCAATATGTTGCATTTTTGACAATGTTTCAGTTTATTTCTGTCATCTGCTACATTTTGCCACATATCTGCCACCTCATCGCAAGTTACAATAAATATAAAAAGATTTATGGAAGTAAAAATACATATCCTGGAGATCCAACCCCTCACTTTGCACTACTTCACTTTATGTCCCATTCAGTAGCTTCTTGCATCATAATGCACAAAATGGTTTTTCACAAGAAATTCTATCTTCGATACCAAAACTCTATTTGCAAAGTGTTGAATAGATACACAATTGATCAAAAAACGACTAGTGAACCTTCAAAGGTGAGTAGCACTGATTATCCATTTTAAAGTTAAGACATGAGTCACATGCGTATTTTATATTACAGGTTTGCAAAGCCATCGTTATACTGTTGCTCCTTATTCATACATTTGTTGGGACCAATATGTTTTTCATTATGACACATTACACTGTTTCTTTGAAAAGCATTTTGACTTTAGCCCGTGAGTATTTACTGGTTGATGAATTTTCAAGTTACATCGCGATTAAAGACAACACCCAAGGAAATTATGTCATAGCTATAGTTTTCGTAGTAGTAACTCTGATTAACTTCATACAAGATTCCAATTGGAAACTCTTTTTTCTGATAAGCCTTTGTAGACTGGCCGTTATCAAAATACAAACTGGCAAAAACTTCTGTACGTTTAAAAATAAAGTTAAAAATAAACATAAAAGTTATTTTAAAACATTACAGAAGCATTTGTCGACTTACAAGATATCATGCCAAATATTACGGTACTGGTCTCTTATGGTTCTTGTTGTCAGGTATATTTTACTCTACATATTTTGTGGGCTCTCCTCAAGTTTCTTTTCAATTGGGTGCTTTTGGACTACATACTTTTCATATATGGTCTGCCAGCTATTATCTAATTACTGTGGGGCTTGGAATATCGTTTATGAGGATGGTAAAATAATAATATACTACAAATATTTCTTACAATGATCATTTATTACGACAAATGTATGCTCTGATTTTCAGATGGGAGACATTTCAAGTCTACTCGAATCCCAATACTCGCTTAGGAGAAGTCGTCAAGCGTTGATTTTACACTTGAAGAACCAAGAGTTTTGTAAAATTAATGCATCAGTAATGCCACTATCATTCTCGGTCCTGTTTAAGGTGCGTCATACTCATTTTTGAACTACCAGCTTCAAGATATAAACTGTTATTCTGGGTTTTAGAGCTCTGTCTTTGCTTTGAGGTTATTGATTGTCTCATTTTCCGAGGACTGTCCAGCAATTGCTTAAAAGTGCCACCACATCTACGATTTCGCAGAAATACGATTCAATGTACATGTTTAAGTCAATATGTCTAGCGTAATATCTGCTTTAAAATTAAACTTACTTACTTTTACCTCGTTGCTACTTGAGTAGCAGTGCGTTTTTTGTTGAATGAATGTTTTTAGTTTTTTGAGTTTTGTTGCTCTGCAAGTAAGAAGCAAAAATTTTATGTAGAATTTTTGAGCGGACACTTTGGAGAAAGTTCGTTAATTCCAAGTGTTCTTTTGTTTGTAATTAATGGTTAATTAATTAAAAAGGGATCCGTGCCCGTTAAAATCAGTTGTTGTTTGATTTATAGTTTTTATTGCATTATTGAGTAGAAAATTCCGTAAAGCCATTGTTGTAGGAATCTCATATTGGTCATTGTAGATTACATTGTTCACTATCCTTGAGACGAACCGTTCTTCTGATTTTTTGTGTATTTGAAACAGTGACTAAAGTATTCATTTATTTGCTGAGTACTTTTAGATCCGACAATACTGTTTAACGTTTTAATAGTTTTGCTGTTGGTAAATTCGAGTTGTTAAGTTGACCAGAAAGTTACGAGTTTTTAAATGAAATACAATACAGCGCACGAATACAAAACTATGAGCCTAATGATAAGCAAGACCAATCCTCCAGTTTATCGGAAAGATCCCTATTCAAATAAACAGCAAATTAAAATAGTTTTGGATACGTTGAATTTGAAAATAAAGTAGTCATTCAAATTACAAAGGGATAAATAAATGTAAGCTATGAAGTTTATATTTAAGTGCCCTGCTATTTAAAAAAAAAAGAGGTATTAGGTCCTAATTAAGTAGTTGAAAATAATAAAAGACAATTAGTAGACTTCTGGCTTTGTGTTTGACGAATTTAATGAGCCTTAAATCGTTTATGCTAGTCACCAGTATAAAATTATAAGTCAACCGATAAGCAAGACCAATCTTCCAGTTAATCGTAAAGATCCTCAATAAACTGGTTAAGTTAGTTGTTGTAGAAATTAAAATCGTCAATAAAGTAGTCAGTAATTAAAATTTGTATGACATTTTTTCAAAAAAATTACTGGATATGCCTAATAAAATATAACTTTTTTGTTGAGCGAAAAAAAAGAGATCGAGATTAAATTCGAGATGTTTTGTTCTCGCCAAATTGACGGTTTATCCACGACACCTTAGAAATGAATTTATTAAATTCACATTTTGGTTATAAATGAGCATTTTATAATAAAAATGAATTTACAATATACTGTTATGTTTTATAATGTATCTGATCACTTATTCACAATATCTAATTAAACAAATCCCTATTTTTACGTTTGGTGGTCAAATATGTACTTATAAAAAGAAACTTTCATTTCTCCGTGCCATTCCAATTTATCATTAGAATAAAATGTCTAAAATAAAAACATCATATATATATACATACACATGAGATAAAAGTCCCAGAAATAATATTTTATTTGAATTACAAATATTTAAACATTTGTAATCTAACAACACAACCAAAGTGTTCAACCCTGATCTAATTACAAGCAAATAATAAGTTTTGACCTTTACAAATAGAAGACCGACATATTAACAACTGTCCCAACAGTGGATGTTCAATACATTTTTTTAGCCTGAACTAGAGTATAAAAACTAACTACCTAATGAGATCGCTGATGGTTTTTCAAAGTCGATCGATGTGCGAAAGATTCCAGGCATTTCACACATTTAAATGGTCTTTCCCCTGTGTGTATTCGCATGTGGATTATTAGCGTTTCTTTCATACCAAATCGTTTTCCACATAGCTGGCACTCGTGATTTTTAACAAGCTGATGAACGGTTTTTTGATGTATTCCCAAACCAGATAGCTGTGAATACGATTTTCCGCAAATGTCACATTGGTAAGGCTTTACTTTTGCATGGACAACCATATGGCCTTTCAAAACATCATTTCGGACAAAAGACGCGTCACAAATGTCACATTTGAAAGATTTTACGGGATGAGGATCATGGGTTTGTTGGTGAATTTTCAGAGTTCCATTTCTCTTAAACTGCTTTTGACACACATCACATCGATATGGCCTTTCTCCAGTATGGGATCTTATGTGCTTTGCCAGTGCAGCGGGACCCACTATATTTTTTTCACACAAATTACATTGCATTATCTTTTTCTCTCGACAATATTTGTTCCACTGAGATGATGTATTGTCCTCGTGAATTGACATGTGGCGTTTCAAGTCAATATTACCACGGAAGGCTGCATCACATAATTTGCAATGAAATGGTCTTTCGCCCGTGTGAACAAGGTAGTGATAAAATAATCCTTCACTACTGCCATAAGGTTTATAACAGAAAATGCACTTATGTTCTTTGACATTTCTTGGGCCCATTTTTTCACTCATATGTTCAAAATAGTATGTGTATATTCAGATATAAAAATTATATTAGGTTACTGACTTTAAGAGCAACTTTTATAGCTTAAATATAATTAATATTTAACACCACTATTTAACTATTATTTAAAATTATCATATGACAATTTCGACATTATCAGAAATGCAAACGAAAGTAAGTGTGCAAAGTGGAATACACTGATGTCTTGTACCAAAAAAAGAAACATTCTGTTCAAGCTCACACATCTTGTCAACACAGAGAACACTGCAGCAGAGAAAAACACCTGTTGCTATGTTTTGGTTTTTTCTGTGCTTGTGTGTGTAGGGCATAATATTTATTCGATATAGTGACGTATTGAAGCGTGCATGTTACATATATTTTATGCTTTATACTTTCTAAATACCTAACCCACACACTGTTTATTACAAATATAAACGATGCTTGTTTAACATGCTCTGCCTCAATGTTAAAAAAATTCTTTCAAAATTGTTGTTCATGGTATCTTGTTAATATTCCCATTCGATATAAGGGTAGAGTCTGTTAACACGTCTGTAAGTGGGCTAAAGAGCTTGTCTTTGTTCTATGTTTTGATGTTCAATTATGTTTTTTGTTATATATTGATCAATTTTACAAATATTTACGTTTGTAACCCAAGCCCTAACTTGACGACAATACTATCTTATATTTTACTAATATTGTACACCATTTATTTCATTAACGTCATTCATAACTCCCATAAAATTATACAAACAAGCAATCAAAATAAGATGGTAAGTCATTCAATCTTTTAATGATAAAGTTTGAATTTCAAAGGTATTTCTGAAAAATGTCAATGCATATTATGAATCTATCATCTTCATGTACAAAGTTCCTCAGCGATTTTACCATTTTCATCATTTTAATCATTCAGCGTCGCTCTCATTAAAAGCGTGGTCCTTCGTTACACATTTTTCCCAAATTTTCATCACATTCCCATCAAGGGAAAGTACAAAAGTCACGTAACGCCCGGAGTGGCCAGGCCACTTCATGTGACTCAATAGACGAGAACAATAATGTACGTCCTGTGTGCAAATCGAACTATGCTAGAAATGGAAATAATATATGCAACGTTCATGGTTAACTCGATCTAAAATAAAATCTAAACAAACGCATCGTCTTACTTAGTGTTGCTGAAAGTTTAGTTTTTAATTCACCAAAACAGTTTTTTATTGTGCAAATCTCAAAGCCAAGAATGTTTATAGTCAATCCCATTTTTGTTTGAAGTTTGAAGAAACAAATCCATTTCACCTTTTTTCCAATCTACATATTTAATACTTCAACAAAAGAATGGAGTCATGCCCACCTCGAGTTTATTTATTTTTACAGAAAAGATGAGATCCCGGAAAGATATTTACAACTTAACTTATTTTATAACCTGTTAAATATTCAGTTTTTTTTGTTTTTTTTCAAAAGCCATATCAAAAACGAAACATCTTTTTTTGTTAGACTCATACAAGTTTGCGAAAATCCGATTAAATATGAGCAGAAAGTCTTTTTTGCCAACAGTTTTTTGATTTCATACATAGTTAATGTATTACACTACATTGAAACCTTTATATGCTTATTTTCACATAAATGCACTTACATTGTGCATCTAACACTATTTTATCAAGTTCTGAGATAACAAGTTATTACCAATAATGCCCTGCCAAGTTACCCTACCAAAAATACGAACTCCGATTGTCGCATTTGGCCAAAATGGTCATTTGCATTTGGTCGCATTTTTTTGCAGATAACGTTGAGTCTAAATTACATTACATAGATGTGCTGTTGGTAATCCAAACCGCTGTTGACCTTCAATTTTTTCATTAAATTTATCCCAAAAAATTTAGCTAACGTTTTCAGTTACTCATATGGATAACAAATAATGAATTCGGATCCTTTTTGTCGTATAGCTTTAGGCACGAGCCGTTCGTTTTTCAATGGAAACATAAGTATACATACCTTGTACAAAAATGTAGATCAAATTATCTCACCCAGTATTTTTTAGTATTTGGACGAATTTTTTAGTTTCTTCAGCTAAAATGTACTTGCATTGTACACTAAAGCTCTTATCCTTCCTCGTCGACTGAATTGGCTTTTCTGAGGAAAGATTTTCGGATTACTGCCTTTATATTGCTATGGCCCTTGTTTAGGACTAAGTAACCCTTTTCTTTACATGTAGTACCCAATTACACATGAAATTAAGGTGTGAAATCAATACAATGCATAATCAATGGATTTTTTTTGTGCAGCTGCAGTAGGTCAATGCAGAACTAGTTCACCTTTAAAATCCAAAAGTGTAACATAATAACATAATTCCCAAAAAAATTAACTTCTTAGTTGCGAAACATTTGTAATTTTATCGGAACAAAATTATCTATTTTCTAATTAATTAATTAAAACTATTAAAATCCGAAACAATACATTTGTTTGGAATTTTGATATATGAAAGTTTATGACGCCTTTCATTTGAAATATTTTGCTAACGAGTAATTGTTGTGTGTATTTTACATTTTTGATAACCACTTAAGTGTTTGGGTTGTTTAATTTTTTATCATTTATTAATCATCTCTGTTGTCATGAATTTAATTCTAACAAGTATCGCTTCTCTTTTTCGTATAGTGAAATGAATCATCATTTGAGATGTTCAAGTTTTTACGCCGAGATACCCAAATAATTTCTCAAAAAGACTAACTTTATAAAATATTAATTTCTTTGCTCAACCAATTGTACAACTTTTTACATTAAAGATTCACCAAGAAATCGTATCAAATTGGTACATTTTCTGTTGCTTGTGTCGCACCAGTTTTCATAGTATATGTTTTCACTAATAATTTTTTGTCAGATTTTAAAAATAATATTCTGCTGCAGTGCAAATTACATTTCGAGTTTCATCTTGTAAAAGCTGAATCGCTACACCAATTGGTAATTTTCTGGAGATATAGCTAATGAGTGACCCAATAACATGATAGCTCATCAAGGAGGTTCCTTCAAACAGATGGAAATGAAGATCTGTAGAAGAGGAAAAGTGAAAGTTATTAGACTTTGGTTTACGGAACGCTAACACATTTAACTCAATTGAATAAATTTACCTGAATAAGATGAATAAATGAAAGTGGAAGGGAAGGTAGGCTTCTGTAATGACCAATGCAAGCAAGCAAATGTTCTGGCCTACAAAAAATGTCAAAATCAATATATATATATAATTGCACTATATATATAAATAAAATAAATATATATTGCACTTTACACACAAAACATGCATTCGTTACTACTCAATTATTATTTATAATACTAGTGAATTTATGAGTAAAAATTGCTCACCTTTTATCACAGCTAACAAAAGCGAACATAAAATTCGAGCTACTTCTTTCCTCAGTTTGCTTTAATAAGCTTGCATTTATACTGTTCTAATTCAGCCTCAAATATGCAATGAATAATTATACTAAACGGATAACGTGTTTACAAGTTGAATAAAAATAGTGAAAACTAGTTTAAATTGTTGATTTGGCAACAAAAATGCCAAACCCAGCAACATGAATAATAAATGTTTCGTTGTGCAGTTCCAACCGCACTACTAACATAGTAAAAGGAAGACGATCTATTTCGTTCTAAAATATGTTAGTAGCAGCTCGAGAGTGGTTACCTGTTACGTCAACCAATAAAATCGATAAAAAGAAAGAACAGCCGAACAGGGGAGAAAGTGTCCGAGTGCACAAAATATATGTATGCCTGTGTCTTTGATTCATGGAACGTTTTATGACTTTTACTGTTATGGTTATGCAAGTAGCATCAAGTGATTCTTTGGGGGAGGATCAACAAACCTGTTACTTTCATAGAGCAAGTAGTGCTCTGTGCTTATTATCAAGCCAGGAAGCCCTTTCACTTGTTCGCGTACTTTGTTCATGAAAAAATCCACATCTTCATCTTTGTTCTCTGCACACAAGATAAAGTTTAACCACAAAAAATGTCTTTTACACAAATGAGCATGTGTTTAATGTTAAAACAAACGTTATTTGTGCAAGGTACCTTTTTACTGAAGTAAATATTTGTTTGTTTATCTTCACTAGCATAATTTTTACAAAGTTTTTTTTGTTTGATTCGTGCAATAGAAGCTGATTGGGTTGCATGAGAAATCCATGGACGAAGATCAAAAAGAAAGCTAAATTTAAACCACAATTTTATCTACTTATAGTTTTACCCGTAAAAAGTGCCCACAACATGTTATAAAAATAGTAAAACCTGGAGCCTCCTCAAAAAAATCACAAAACAAATTTATAAAAAATACGCAGTAAACTTTGTTATATTCATTATTTTCCTAATAAATATATCTCAAAAGCTACTGGATTCATTTCATAATTATATGAAACAAGAAGACATGCATCGACATGCGACTACTGTACGAGGACTATGCAATAAGTGTTAAATTAGATTAGTTAGTAAATTGATACTTGAGTTAATTTTTAATGATAACTTGTCTTGTATGAACGCTTACTTGACTTGGAATGTTTTAGACAATCCGTAGATATTTTTAAAGTGCATAACATATGTAGCATGCATACTTTTACTATATACATATTATACAGAAATGAATAAACAATATTGTAAAGTAAAGTGGACGACCTTGAACACAAAACTTGGTTTGTTGCTGCACGACATACATATGTGCATTGGCACTTTATTTACTCATTCTCGTACTTTTCATTCCACTTAATACTGGAGATTTTAAAAGTCAATTCTTTATAATTTGGTTTGAATTAAAGTCAGTGTGTACTTAATTTTATTGGGATCAGCTGTCTTCATGATTAATTGTCGAAGACGGTAAGCCTGAGATAGATGGAACCGAACTCAACCGGTGTATAAATACACAGATCATCTGAAGTGAGGAGTAAACATAGTCTCCAAACAATAACTAAATGTTATTTTACAGCAATTTTTTTCCAGAATCGTAATGTACGCATAAAACAGGCACAGATGTTGCCAATGGTAACTGTTGGGGTCGCTCACACAGAACTAGTGTTCCTTGTGAAAGCTTTGAGAACACATCGAAAAGCAGTCCATCTACTGGTTAAAGATCACGAATGCCAGCTCTGTGGGAAAAGGTTTTGCCTAAAGGGACAACTAACACGCCATATGCGAGTGCATACGAAAGAGACACCTTTTAAATGTGAAAAATGCTTAAAATCATTTGCACATCAAAGCACACTTAAAACTCACAAGTGCACTTCTACTGAGCCAAATTTATAGGCCATTTTCAAACTGGATTTTGAACCATCAAAATGTATGATCTAGACATATACTCAATCAAACAAAAATAAAGTTGGACATTTTAAATAAAATAATAGCTCGCAAATTATGGTGGGATGCTTGTTGCGCTTTTCTACTCTTATAAAAAGGTAAATTACTCGAGGCTGTGTCAACGAACTTGAAATACATGTAAAACACTATAACTGGAGAACAGATATTGAAGTCGAAAAAAATCATTTTCTTCTGGTATTATTTTTTAAAGTGTTGCTGAAAGTGGTTTATAGACTTATATTAGAGTAAAACAATATTGTATATGTAAATTTGAATTGACAATTTTTTAAACTGGTATCATTATTATGTAAATAACAGTGGCATTGTTAACCGCAAAGTAAAAAACAATGTTAATTTAAACGTGAATTATAAATTTAAATTTTCATAGTTTTATGGTATATTTCTTTCGACCGGAAAAAGAGTTTACTAATTTAGTGCAAGGTAAAAATATTAAATAGCTTAACTTCACTTTGGAATGCATTTTACTTTGGAATGAGAGTTTTTCTGTTGAATGTGCCTTTTAAGTTAATTAATTTTATGTAAATTTATTAGAATTTGAAGCGGGTAGCATTTGTCAAATAAATATGAAGCACTCAAATTTATTGGGTGTCCTTAAATATACAAAATATTCTGTAGGGTAAGTGTACTTAACTATTACCCGGTATTATGTGACTGTTAATATGGTTAAGCTACTTTACTGTATTTCACTCAAAATCTAAAGACTTAAAATACTTTCATACGACAGAACAAATTTTATATTCTTGCATATAATTCAATTTAATACATAAATTGTATTAGCGCTCAAGTTGTCTTTTAACTATTCATTCTTGTTGATTTCAATTAAATTCTGAAATAAGTATCAGATAATATTCTGTCAATGAAACTGAACCTTCACTGTCATTTGCTGTGATACTTAAAAATATATACTTATTTTTTAACGAACCTGGTAAAGTGAATTTATTAAATTTACAACAACTTTTTCAAGTAAAAAATCGATTCTTATGTGTTAAAAGTGAACAACATAATAATGATATACATATTTCTTAGCAAAGTTTGTCTTCTAAAGGACACCCTGGGCTTCAGAAGAAGCATAGAAAACTTCATAGCGCGTTTTATCAAAGACCAGCTTGTTGAGCATACGGTCCTAGAGGTCCAGCTCTTATATTTGTAACTCGCGTACCAAAATACATATTTTGTACTGAATTTGTTTGAGAAATGATGAATGACCGTTTGTGATAAGGATACATTCGAATGCATACTCTTTACTTGTTTTCCGCTACACAAATCATAAAGTATGCAAGCAATATAACTAGGAACTAGATCGAAAAATTTAAAAGTAAAAAACGTTGTAATATTATCATTTTCTCAATAGAAATAAAAAGTTAATGTATTCTATTTGTTCAATACGAGCTTACATGTCCCAAGAATGAATGATTCAACGTGAGAATATTGGAACTACGAATTCCAATTCGGCTACAGTTCAATTCATCCAAAATTATTTGAATGTCATTTGTCGGCACACGCAACATGACGCTATGATTATCTTTATCATACATCCATGTTTTCAGGTCGTCCATCTACTCAGAGAAAACGAAAGTAAAAAAGATTGCTTGATTAGATGGTATGGTTAGTAATTAAATTTTTAACTTGGGTTTTTTACCTGAGAGCCTACATCAACCGCAAAGTAAGCAAAAATCACGTCTGAAGATAAGAAGTAAGAGGTTACGAAGACTAGGTGCCACTTAATCTGCTCCAATCCTAAAAACCCGCCGTCAAGAAGAATAACGTCAAGCGAGGTTGCATAGTAAAAAAGAGTATTCAAAATGTGCAGAAGCAGATTAGATTCCAAAGTTTCGTTGATTAGAATTGAAAGTTGTTTAATTATACTAAATCGTGAATAAACAGTTGACCAATCAAAGTTTCCCTTTTCATTCTTCAGAAAATTTGAAAACGAATTTGCTGCAATCCACAATGTCAGGCTTGCACATATCAAATAAATATGTGGAAGACCTGACATTGTTTTGCGTATGTAGAATCCATACGCAACCATCCATACCAACTACCATCAATGTTACGTTTCCCACAGATAAACTGTTTAAGTTAACGTCTGCAGTTGCTGCAATACTTCCATCAACAAAATATGTGTATCGTGAAGTGGCCAATATACGTTTTAGCCACCAATTTAGATTCCAATCAGAAATTTTCCAACCGTCTTCGCGTATCCCTACAATCCAAGTTTGTAATGCAGCAGCTACCACAGTTGCACATAGTGCACTTACAAAGTATTTGTTTGTAATTGCAAGGTGAAACTTTGAATTCGAATCTATAAGACTTACTGGTGCTGATGTAATAAAGTTAAGAATTTTTGCAAAGTCGTTCTTGTGCCTCCAAAAACTATATAGAAGAACAAGCTTTGAGAGTGTAGATGCAATTATTTGTAGCAGAACTAAGATTTCGGCCTCACTTTTTTATTGTTAGGGCGTTTTCTCAATATTTCACCAAGAAGCCAATTGGACAAAAATAGAAGTGTGATGCCACAAAGGAATTTTTGAATACGATTTTGTACTACAAAAAAGCTGTTTGTGGTTTTGTTGTATTTTAATCTAAATGGGGAAAGTAACATAATATAATTAAAGTTAAATAGTACTTTATAAATATTTGTTAAAGCTTGATTGTTTGGGTGAGTGATCGAATCTTCCAATTGTTTAAGTTGATGTGAGTTTCTAACTTTAAATGGAGAGTCAATACGTGCGACTCGGAAATGTGAATCCATGTCTTATTGCCTAATATTTAGTGTTCTAAAAGATGAGAGTTATCAGGAATGACTTAGTGCATACTTCCATTTGTACAAACAGTTGTACTTTTGAGATGATATTATTGGATTCTGAGTACTAACCTTTAAAATGAAATGCACGTACATACGGAATAATAACTGCAGTGTACTACCCTTACTTACGGAAAATTACACAATATTACTAAAGCCTAATAGTATTTAACTAACAATCTGCAAAGCATCACTGTTCGGGCAAGGGTTTTAATACTCCAATGTGTAAAGGAGATGAGGTTTTTAAACGATTGTCGTTGAGCCATTTTCTGCGAGCCAAGAAAAAAATAAGCCACTTTATTTTATTGAACAAAAAACGCTTCTTAAGTTGATAGTTCTGATAAGATGTTTTCGAGGTCATACTAATTAAAGTAATGGATCAAAACTCCATTAATTGTTGGACGTAAAATGAGTAATTAGTAACCAGCAGAGTTAAAAATATCCGTTAGGTCAAAGCACTCGATTCCATCTGTGAACAATCTGCGTTGTATTTTGTAGGTTGCACAACATCTTATCATCATTTTAGGGATCCATAACCACAATTGTTTGAAAAGAAGAAAAAAATCTTATGATGTCGCCTTACATTAATTTATATATCTCCAATTTCCTGTTTAAATCAAATATTTTCAGAAAAACTTGAACTTGACACTTGGTTACTTGCACAAGTAGAGAGAAATTATTACAGGAAAAACTAAAGTAAATGCGTCGCAGACTGAAGCTATTTCAGCTCTGACAAGGCGAGTGAATTTTACTTATAACAAATTGTATAGAATACATACATATCTTAGAAATGTATGGAAGTATGACGAGATAGCTAGAAGGGCTACGTAAACACCCAAGACTAAATGTAGAACAAGAGGTTATTGGCAGTTTATTCAAATGAAACAAATAGCTTCGAGAACAAGGGAATATTGAGGCATGTGTTCTGGAGAAATGGACTTTCGATTAGGGAAATACATTGGTTCCACGAAGTAAACATATTAATTATTCATTTATAGCTTGTCTTCGTGTTTGCATGTAATCGAGGCACTACCCTTTTCCCTACATTTACTTTGGGCACGCTTACCAAGCCTTTTCTCATCTCATATGGTGTGTTTTTAAATTGTGTTATAATATATTTAACTGATATTTCCTGAGCATTGGCAAGAACAGAAGCAAGCACTACAAAATAAAACGAGCTCACACTTCGCTTATAGCTAATTGGTTTTTGTTTTTGTTAGGTTACTGTGCCAAGAAGTGGGACGTTGATGTGAGATGTGTTGAGTTTATAGCTTTTCAGGACCCCAATTCACACTCCGGCTTAACAACAAAATTTGGGTTAATAAAATAATCCCTAGCGTCAATTCGACTCAATATAAATTAATAAGTTATCTCAACCACTTTGCGAGATTTACTGCAAGATCAAGGGCCCCCAGTGTATAACTCGGAAACAGTTATGTGCTTCAGAATTATTTTTCGGCAATCAGTACCTTAGTTTAACTCCATACAATTGCCATGAAATCTTTGAATCTGCGGTCAAAGAGTCAAGGGCCAGGATCCTATTACTGGACCCTTTCTTTCTAACTCCTAAACAATTAGGATTTTCGGAATTCTGTTTTCTACAGTGTGTGCCATAGGTACCAAGCACAACATAAGTGGAGAAAAGTTGACCTTGTACGCTTGGGGCATTCAGCCCTGTCCGCTAACTCCTAAACAATTAGGATTTTCGGAATTCTGTTTTCTGTAATGGAGTCGTATTGTACTTTGCTCTATTTTGGGATTCGAGTTTGAACCTGAACTCCGTCCTTCTCAAAGGGGTCAATACAAAAATTTACCTTGACCACTTTTACGTGATCCAATTTCTAAATGTATCCTATTTTTCACTGAAAGAAACAATTTGCTTTAAAAAAAGTAATTCAATTGCTATATGAATGTTAGTAATTAAAATTGTAATTGAAATACACAAAGATATAAGTTATTTATTTAATTCGTTAACTGTCACTAATAATTTTAATGAAAATAATTAGTTGACGAATTGCTCACATGAATATGTATATACTATCATAATCACATGTATGCATAACAACAAATAACTTTTGGACATCTTTTTTTCTTTAAAATTAGTATTTATGGTTGTATTACTGTCTTACATTTACTAATTGCAGTAAATCTCGCAAAGTGGTTGAGATAACTTATTAATTTATATTGAGTCGCCTTGACGCTGTGGATTATTTTACTAACCCAAATTTTGTTGTTAAGCCGGAGTGTGAATTGGGGTCCTGAAACGCTATAAACTCAACACATCTCATATCAACGTCCCACTTCTTGGCACAGTATATCTATCACAGTACTTTCAATTGAAAGCATTTCATTTTACATGAGTTTACGTTTCAATAACCACAGAAAATCTCAAGTGACTATCTTGCAAACTTGCTAACACACTACATTTACTTACCCACGCAATTCAGCAGCAGTCATAGTCAAGTCCCTAAAAAATATCTAAAAGGGGCTGAGTTGAATGAAAGTAAAAGTGCATGATACGTTGCAAAAATGCCAGTGAAAAACTTAGAGTTTGAATGTAAACACTACTCTTTTCTTACCATGTGCACAATATTTTGTTTGAAGGGCCAAGTATCCTCATTAGTCATATATCAACAAAAAAAAGAGTGCACAGAGTTACCATATTTGATGTTTGTGCTTGTTATTTTTGGGTAGGGTGATAGGATTCAGGAAAAAATATAAAGATTCAAAGTATGTTGGATGTGCTAATTTTAGATAACTTTGTATTTTTATGTATTTTTTTGAAACTTTCTCAGAAAGTGAAAAGTCACTTGGTTCTCACGGAACAAGAAGAGACGTCATCACCTGGGAAGAACCCTGGAAGTGGAGGATCTTCAATGATAGACTCAGGTCTTATCAGTACAAGCGCTATGTTAGCAGGAGGTACCCCACCACCACACCATCAGCATTACCATGGCCGTCCCCATTACGATCAGTATAAAACTTTACCGTCAGGGTACAACAGTAGCAGTAAACATAGCCTTTGTCGTCTTCATCAGAATGAGGCTATACCACCGAGGTTATAGGACTTAGCAGCAAGGAATTCTGCAGTTTAATGTTGTGTCTATTTAAAAATTGCTATTTTTCTTGAGATTAAAAATATTATAATTTAGGGATTTTTACCGAAAAAAAACTTTAAAATATTCAGAGCCATGTCATATGTATACTGTATACCGGGGCGGGGTATTGTGAGTATTTCGATAAGTGTTTAAAAAGTGATTATATTTAATAATGCACAATGTTTGATTAATATGCGTATTACAAATTAAGTTTTAAAACTATTCGGACTATGCAAGCAATGGAACCATATCTACACTTTTTGTAATGCAAAACTATACAAGTGACTGGCACATTAATTTAATTTAATGGTACCTTTTTATGAAAAATAGTATCACTCTAAAATAGTATTACAATTGAGACTATTAAAAAAACTAATTCATATGAGAAACCAATTTAATTGTTCCGAAAGAATTGTCGATAAGGATTGTCGTAAGTGTAAATTTCATAGTTATATGTTATTTCAGAATGGAAATTGGGAATGCCTAGATATTTATTAAAAGGGTTTCGAATGTTCAAAGACATTTGCATACTGTTCACTAGATATTACAAGCAACTGAATCGACCTACATAAAATGTTATTCTCATTATCGGACTCAAAACACGTTTCCCTAATAAATCAGCTTAAATGTGTTCAATGATCAAATTAATGGCGTTGATGAAAAAGTGTTATTACATTTTAATGCATTTATTTCCACATTAAATAGCAGACATCGTAAATTTATGCACACTTATGTGAATGCGTACTCGTACTAACATACGCTACAATGCAAATAACTGCTAGATATCATCTGCATCTTTAAACACGCTTTACATAAAAATTAAACTAACTTTCTACATATCGTTGTTGACCTGTTAATTTTTTCAGCTGAGAATCAAATCCTTTTTTGCGTCTTTGCAAATTGCGTCTGCGTAATAAAGTGAGAAACCTTCAACCGTTAAACTTCAATTTAACTTTTATGCCTACACGTTTCAGGATAATCGACAGTGATGCTGATAATGAAGCCAAGAATGATTATCATAAAGAGAGAAAATACAAAATGAGTAAAGTGTGAAACAAGTGGAGTGATTCTATTTCCTTCCACACTCATCATCACCAATTTTAAAACCAAACGTACTGTGATTCAGTAATTCTCTTTGTACTTTTTCCTATCTGATTGGTTGGAGAAGTGATCAGTTTACATTGCTAGCACCACAACAAATTCCCTTGGGTAAGTGTTTCTAGCCCAGTCATTATTTTCTTACAACTTTACATTTACCAATTTATACTTTGTGTTTCGAGTTTCGACTTTCATTTCCTTC
>JAQFZG010000858.1:0-26006 GCA_034695465.1 Entomobrya nicoleti | reverse complement strand
GAGATTGGATGTTTGAAATTATGTCTTTTGGTTACTATGTACGATATGTTAAAAGTTGGCTAATAGATCAACGAAATGCTATCTCTGTTGTCTCCTAAAAGTACTGTAACAAAAGTATCAATACTATTTTTACTATGTATTTCTACCTATATAATTATTATGACTAACTGTTAAATAGAAATTTGTGGATATATTAATCATGTTACATAATGGAAATCAGGTTTTTGACTATGAAAGATAGAAAAGCAATCCAATCAATCAGAACTACGTGCTGAGTCACCTTAGAAAGTTAAGAAAAAATTCTACTGGTCCTATTTATACCTAAAAAAAATTGTGATGAGTCACAAGCAAAGGTGAGATAAGGTATTGGGATTTTATAACCAAAAGATATCATTAAATAGTATACACAGCTTTCTTCCTCTCACGGAATTCTGCCTGATAAATCTGTATTCAATTTTTGTTCGTTTGGACTTTTCTACAATGCAAAATTGAAAGCATACAATATGTTTTACAATTCATATTTGTAGAACCCAATTGAAATTTGTATGGTTTCTTCTTCGTATTGTCGACAAAGGTTAACAGCTTTATTAATTTTGAGTAGCGTAAACTGATGGGGAGAAATTTAATCAGCGGACTATATCTGACCAAGCTCACATGTCATTTAGCTGGATTCCCGACGCGTGTCAATAGGTCGCTGGTAAATTTTGTTACACTGCTCCCGTTTTTCTAACACCTCTTACTGTACATCGTACATTATGAAACGCTATAAGACAACGGTTACAATAGAATATATGTACTTACGCACTCATAAGGTTTATTTAATAATTTTAGTCACACTTTCAAAAAGGTCACTATATTGAAATAAGCCACCGGCCACCTAAAGCAAATGAAATAGATTTTTTTTAAATAAAATGGAAGCCATGATAAACTGATTAACAAATTTGGCAAAAAATCTGCTACCCATCCTTTCATTTTTTGTTGCGGTGGTGCAAAATATCATATTTCTGACTTTTTCTTTCTGCATTTACTCCCTTTCATAACTGTATGTTTTGCTATATACCAGCCAGTGGAGTTAAGGTTTCATAGGACTATATCTGTAAACATTTATATTTCATCATTGGTAGACATAATACGATGAAATGATTGTATTACCCGACGTCATGAACAACTCATTATGCTTGAATTATAGATCTAACTTCATGACTATGAACATTCCTTAATACTAAGAACGTCAAAATTTCTACGATCAACTATATTTAAATGTTCTCACATTTTCCATGTTCGTATATCAATCTTGAGAATTTCTAGGGCAACAGACTTTTGTGTAGACATTAAATCTGTAGTCAATAAAACTCCATAATTTTACCTGCAAGCTGAGGTATACGGCTGAAGTCTCGTTAACTTTGAAAAATATGTGTAGCTGTCAATATCGAATATGTAAGTGTAACCGCTCAATATTTTGATAGATGGGTCTCGTTACATGCGAGATGATTTGTTTTGGTATTTCAAGTAAATATTACATCCTGAATGAGATCCGTATAAAATGAAGGTACAATGCAACCTTGATAAAAACGCATACACGATATTGGAGCTGATGTTTAGTTTTAAGTTTCTCAGAGGATTCCCAGGCTTTAGTATTTAATCAATCGAATATCTTCATTTAACTTAATCGTATTTTTAAGAAAACAACTGAGTTTAAAATTAAAACAGATAATTTTCTGATTCATGGATATATACTTTAACCAAACCTAAGTATAAATTTGTATGAAATGATAGTGTATTCTGGTTATATCTTCTTTTAAATAAATGGCGTTTACCCACAGTATAACCAGCATTGTAGCGAAAGCTCGCTTTAACAGTTCAATAGCGATGTGTCGTAGATCCAAACATTTTATCATTGATCTCTAGTATAGAATTATTGATGGTTATGGAAGTTTTTCTGTAAATTTTTATGGTTACACAGTCTCGCATTCTATAAAAAGGAAATTAGGTAAAATTAGTATGTGTTACATTGGAATTGGACGATTACTTTGTGGGCATTAGAGTTTCAGTCGTACAATTTGAATTCCCATGCTGCTTTTCAAGCTCAAGTTAGACAGGTAAAAATTGGATTTTAAAGATGGACTAAAATATTAATTATCTCGTAAGCCCTCTTCTTAAAATTATAACGCTAGTAAAATATCGAAACAAAAAATTGCGCAAGGGGCAGTGGAATTTTATGTACTAATGCTAGAAACAACCTGGTTAAGATTTCATCAGTTTATAGTTACCCATTTTTCATGTGTAGCTTCTTGCGCCATCTTTTTTTTAAAAAGGTAAGGCTTTCCTTTAACTTAAGTTCTGGTGAGGGCTCAACCAACATCGTGTAGTTTTTTTTGTAATAATTCAATGTAATTTTTCAATAGAAATTGTAATTCAAACAACTTTGCATTAAGCTAAGAGATTTTGGAGATTTAATAGCAAAAGCTTCAACGAAAATTCTTTATAAAACGTTTGGATTTTGTTTCCATCAATTTATACAGGTGAGTATTTTTTACTTCTAGTACGTGCAAAACAGATTTATTAATGTTGATAATGATATGATATATCTGTGCATCTCGAGTTGTCTTTGTCTTGAAAATATAAGAAGAAAAAATGTTGACTCACACGATCGCAGTGAATAGGTTTGCTTAAATACCAATTCATTCATTAGGTTTTTATTGCAACAAAAAATTTGGTTACATGATTTTCATTTTTATGTTGTCAGAATAACTAACGCCCAAGCCGAAGAATGGTTTGAGTTAAATTTGTGGTTTTATTTGTAATCATACGACGATTTAAAGGTGAAATATTAGATTTACTGAATGTAACGTAAGCTCTTTTAAAATATCAGTGGACAAAACGTGAATGTTTTTGTATTCTACAAAATTTCTTATTCATCAAGCTATGTTAGGGTTTTTAACAAACATTGTTGCATACCATTTCGAGCTCAGCCTTTTATCTGGTGGTTAGGTTGGAGAGAAAAGAAAGTGCGCTGCCTACCGTCAACACTAGCTGAAGTAAAAAGCATGACAAACTTTGCTTTCTCTCCTTCTCCCTGCACTGCAGTCAGTTTGACAAGTCGTGGTCACCTTTTTCATTTGGGATTAAAACACTACTCATTCAATTGATCACATCACAATATTTATTGTATTGCTATATTCATTTCATACCTGCTATTAGTTCAATTACACATTCCTCGTGTATAAAACACATGAAAGGAGCACTTTGTTGGGATCTAGTTCAAGTGCAAAACAGTTTGTCTTTCCCCGGTACAGAAACAGCGGTTACTAGCAAGTTTATTGCATAACCACACCTAATTGAACTCTAATCTTTTTGTAGTTAATAAAATCTCATTGTCGTGTTCATAATGGACAGTGGCATAAATGTGATCGTCAACGTAAAGCAACCCTTACATTACTCAAGCTGAGATTTTGAATTTGTTGACATACATGCTCGATTTAATAGATTAATTTAAGAGACATATTCGAAAATGTTTAACTTAAATACACGCAGTCACACAATTCATAGTTTTCACTGAATTAAAAGCTCTATGCAATCCTTTACTGAAATGGTTACCTTGGCTATTAAGGAACAATGAAAATTATATCATTTACTGGTATTGTCTAGTGGAAAAGCACTTTTTCTATCATTTTATTAAGTTAATTTCGCAATTCATTCAAGTTATTTATTTCACAACTCGAAAATATTTGTTTTGTTTTCCACCCAACCGCTTGGTTTGCTCTTGAATTGCTTTCAGCGCATGGAGCCTCCCATGACCAAAATAAATGTTCGGAATTTTATCCTTGGAACTCTCGTTACAGTATCGATGCTCCGAATATTTATTGAGAAGCACATTCCTTTCCGCAGTGGAGGTAATAATATCATATGCCTGTTCATATGTCATTTTTGGATCTCTTACAAGAAGTAATGCAATCACCCCAGCGACATGGGGACAAGCCATGGACGTACCATCCAGTATTTTATACTTAGCGTCTGAAGCATCCGACGCAGAGAGGATGTCTAAACCCGGGGCAATTATATCAGGTTTTATACCACCATCTGCAGCCGGTCCCACAGAACTTTGATAAAAATGCCAATCATTCAAATCGCTAGCCCCAACGCCAATAACCCACTGTATATAAAAAAATTACTTCAGTATTCCATAAAAATTGAGTTAATTTAAAATAATATCAATATACCGGTAGGTCTCCTGGTGCGGTTGTCTTTCGACATCTAATACCATTGTTACCTATAGCAAACACTGGTATTATTCCCTGCGCCCTCCAGGCCAAAATTTGGTCATTGAAAAAAGTAACTCCATGAGCAGTAACCCAAGAATTGCTAATCACACGAGGAGCCCTTGAGCAGTCTGGATTAGAGCCATCCGGCAATGTCGGACAGCTCATAAACTGCATACAGTCTAAAAGAGCTTGACCTGGACATGCGGTTGCATTACATGACAAACAAGTCATCCACTTTACACCTGGTGCTACTCCAATTCCTTTACTTCCCGCGAGGATCCCCAATGTATGTGTCCCATGCAAATTTAATGAAATGGGCTGTGGTGATTTCCCCAACGGGTCAAACCAACCGTATTTTGATCCAATAAAGTTATCTCTGAGTGCTTCGTGTGTGTGACGAACTCCAGTATCGATAGTACCCACGACAACTCCTTCGCCCGTATTTCCTCCTAACTCTTCCCATGCTTTCAGCACTTCGATTTGTGTTAGGCCCCAATTTTTCACATCTTCTTCAGTTCGCACCATTGCTCTAGGGCGCTCTTTATCATTAAATGGTTCGTCGTTGCCTCCAACCCTTGGAATTATTCCGTCAACCTCCATCTTGATCTGCTTAACATCTGGGTCAGTGGCAATTGTCTGGATGAGATTTGAATTGGCTTGCTCAATAAATATTACGTTGCAGCTCCAATATTTCTTATAGGATTTAAAGTTTCCTGAATCCCGGGGCTGCGTGGATAAAATGTCGAGGACGCCTTTTTGGGCGGTATCCGCATTTGACAAAAGAGCATCCACAACGGCCTGATTACGTTTTGCCCAGTCTCCACTGCTAGAACGTATAGTAGCAGTACGATCCAAAGCTGGTTTGATGCCTTGAACAAAGGAAATTACAATGTTAACATTTTGACCATTTGTTAGGAATTTGCTTACTTCCGGATCAATTTTTGAGGGGCTTGACTCTACAGTCATTTGAACTATTAAAAATAAGAAACCAAAGACTTTTTCAACCCACATAATGAATGTGTAAATGATATCTAGAATATTGCATTGACTCAAAAACCCACAATCTCACAGTTCTGCTGATGCAAAAATATCTTTAGACGTTGATATTGAACAAGAGATCATAAATTTATTACACTCGTCCTTGAAAACATCCGAGACTACTAAAACATAATGTTGCATTGTTAGTTTTGGGTTGTTTTAGGGGTATGTATATGGCCACTAAATATATACTACAGACTATGATGGTGTTCTCCTTCCCACCTAGGTCAGATAATACGCATAAGACTAATTCGTGTTAGTTTACTAGCATAAAACCTGCTCATATATACTTTTCCATAATTTTTGTGGACACACAATACAACAATGTGCAGCATGTAGGTGTGGGTTGTGGATGTGTGTTGTGGATGTGGGTTGGAGTGTTTCCGGTGTTTTCTAAAATCCTTTCAAAATATTTTTAAACCGCTTAACATAATCTTTCAGGCTTGACAGTCCCAAAAATTAAATAAATTCCGAATTTCCCACTTCACTTCCCATTTACTATAATTTCCCACTATTTCCCACATGGGTATCATTTTGCTTATTTCAAGTGGGAAATAGAGAATGCTGATCATACCGATTAATGACATTCGGATTCGAATCGATTGAAGTATCAAAATTTGGGTAGTGACACTGACGGCTGGTTGCCTTTGAAATAAAATAACTCTCATTTGAATGGCATAAGGAAAATAGTCCTCAAACTGCTTTGTCGTATCTCTCTCCGAATCAACGCGAAAGTATTTAAAGCCCTTTGCCTACAACTAGCTTTACAAATGTGGAAAATTGAAGTCTTATTGGCTTTCATAAGCCCGATGAAATTGAAAATTATTTGAGATTTGCACGATATCGAACGGTTGGAGGACACCGAAGGATTAATTGAAGGTTAATTGGGTGTATCGATAATTTAGTATGCGCCTCAAATTGACTCTTCCTATCAATTGCAAATTATGCAAAACGTAATTTATGCGATTAAATTTGCATGTGTATGAGACTATACGAATTATAAAATTCCCTGAATTAACCGAACACTTAAATTTCATAAGATGTAATAAACATGATCGTATTAACAACCTCAAAACTAAATGTCTATCATTTAGACTAAAGTGTGCTTTGTATATATATATTAAATAACATTAGGATTTTTAATTTATGATTAACGGCGAAAACTTAATATGTATGGGAATAAATGAATGAAAATAATTATACCGTGCTTTAATAACAATTATTGTTTCTTAAAAGCTACAGAAATGTTTCTTACAAACTTACATAAATGAGACAGTCGACAACATCAATATTTATGCTTCGTTTAAAAAAATGTAATTATATGCATTGAAACTTCATGCAGTACAAGTTAATATTTACTTTGTGCTGCCCGTTTAAAGAGACTTACTTGCTCGTTGATCCATTTCACATAAAACGCCACTTTAGTGAATCCTCCAGGATATTCGGATTGGCCACAAGATGCTAAATTGTTTAATTATTAGAAAACTTCAATTGCCTTGACCACGTTTTCGTGGTAAATCTTTCATTTTCAATTATTGTACTCACGGTCTCCAAAAGAAACAATGCCTGCCAAGTAGCCCCCTTTTTTACTTGTGGCAGGGCCGCCACTGTCACCATTACAAGCAGACTTTTCCCCATCGTCTACTCCTGCACATAAAATATCATCGCCAATTTCAAATGGAAGACACGGATGGTTTGTCCACTTGTTTAGACATACATCATGGCTTACTACGGGTATTTCAACGTAGTGAAGAATGTCTGGAATGTCACCTCCACTGTATAAAGTTCCCCAACCAGAAACAGTCAACATTCCGTCAGTTTCTTGATTATAATCTGGTAAGTCAATCACGTCAACGCTGTCGTCTATCTCAAAAGGTTCGTCTAGAAATAGCAGGGCGATATCATTAAAGGTTGCTTTGGTGTTAAACACTCCATATTCTTCATGAATAACTATCTTCTTTATTTTCCTGGTTTGTCCGTGACCTGAGGTATCAGCAATATTGACGTCCCCACCCACCAATAAGTAGGACTCAGGGTGAAAGCGACTGTCGACACAATGCGCAGCAGTGATTGCTAGAAAAATGTCATTTACTTGAACTAGTGATGCTCCACAATAATGATCACCATTTCGGCGAAGGCTGAGTTGGTATCGAAATTGCCCAGTGCTAGCAGGAAATCCTCCAACGATTTTCCCTGGGAAGTTAACCCCTCTTTGTAATATAGGAACCCTCATGGAGCCTTAAAACGAAAACAAATTTATAAACATAAAATTTTCGTAGTGTTAAGAAAAGCCGTGTAGTTTTCTTGGTATAGTATCTACATGTAAGGTTAATAGTGGTTACCAGATTTAAGGGAAGTTATAATTTGGGAATGCACACAGGTTCCCCAAATGTCATGGGTTAAAACAAGAAACAATGCTGTTATGAAGTTCATGGCAAAGGTGTTCTTTATAGGCCTCCAAAAACCAAACTGTCAATATTACCGCAAAGAATTAAGGATTGTGATAGATGATAAGATAAGTTTTAGAATACTAGTTGATTGGAAATCGAGTCGCTTTATATACGAAACAGTGTTCCAACCAACATTCATCACTGTCGGGGTTTCAGGTCTAAAAATAGTTTTTATGGATTTAGTATTGACAACTTGAGTTGAACACTTGTAGAAAAATCTGCAGTTTTATTTCCCCTTCAAAGTTTATAATTTCAGATGCAAATTTGACATTGTTTATACAACAGAAATGAACTTCACTTGTACTATGTAGAACCTTGTAACAAATCTTTATGACTTTAACCAGCTTTGAAAGTTGTAAAATTTTCATTACAACCTTCATCATTCAAATCAGTGAATTAATGTGTCTATTTAAAAAACATTTATGTCATATTGGGCAACTGTTGCATTCATTATAAGTTTAAAGTACGTCTTAATGAGTTTTAGCTTCCGTGTTAGCATTTTTATTCCGTATTTTTTCGAAGAAAATGGTGCAAATATGAAATATGATAATAGTGATACTCTTTATACCTTATGATATGAGAATTGAACCTATGCTATACCAAGGGTATTTTTTAGTATTTATTATCCAAACATGGTAAAGAAACAAAGAAAAATATGAAGCTTTTGTCTGTGTGTTTGTTCTTATTGATAAACTTGCCAGCAATAAAATTATTTTTAGAGCAGTCCATTTTAGCTTAAGTGAATACATTCCAGTAGTTTTCAGAAAGTCTTTAAAAAAAATTATTAATACTTCTTATGCGGAAGCTTTCATTAAACAAACCGACAATAAAAACTAATGCTTACCAAAAAAGGACTAGAATGTACGCGTTAACATTGAATATTATACAAGAACTAAGTAGCTTAGAATATCACTTCTTCAATTCTGTCTTCATTTCCCCTGTAAACTTTTTGTCAAACAGGGAGATACCTTACATATAATTAATATTGTGCTAACAATGTACTGGAATATGTTTGCATTAATTATCAGAGTCGGAACGAAATTATATGAATAATGAAACAAACTTATCTAAAAGTATAACGTCAACCGCATCTTCTCAACCATCATTTCGATCCAAATTCGAGCTTTTTACAACACCAGTGACCTCACCTCGAAGATCATATAACATTTGATTTATAAATTCATTTCGTATGCATTCAACATTCCAAAAATACACCAGGTACACACAATTGTGTTTGCAATTTCTACAATTCAACAGAAATTCTCCAATTACGAAAGATATCGTAAAGTAAACACTTTGCTATAAAAATACTGTTTTCAAACTAAAATTTGTTCAAGTTCATTTTTTCATAAAAGAATGAGAATACAATACGTTTTCAATTTCTTAAACCTTATCGCTCACAGTATAATAAAAAGTTTACAGTCAAGTTTGTATTGAAGAGCACCATTGCCCACGGCTGTAGAGCCAAGGTGAGCTTTAATCCGTCCAAATAAAATCGTACTGCTTCCTATTCAAGAAAATAATAAATACAATGGTTGACTTATTTTTTTAAATGTTTTTGTCCTAACCAAAAAAATTTTGCACATTTTTCGGAAAATTTTAAAGTATAAATTGTGCACATTTGAGAATATGTCTGAGTAATTTCAGGCACAGAAATACCACTGTAACCATCATCACTGTTTTGGAGACACGAGTCTCGGGAAGTCTGGATTTGTAGTTGACGTGTGTGTTCTTGACATTATGAATTTCATATTTTTTTTCATTATGCTTCGATACTACTTCCAAACATTTGTATGTAAGCGATACGAATATACATAACTTTCAGCACATCTTTTCTCCGTTTTAAAAATTTGCCCAAACTTATTTTCCTAACTTTCTCTTCTCCAACAAAACTTTCCAGTCTAAAGGATAACGAATTGACAGGGGTACATTTTGTCCCATTCTCACAAAGCTTTATTGCAATTGTAACATTGAAAAGTGCCACAACAAATGGAATCACAAGTGTAAATAAGCTGTCCAAGTAATATGCTCTCTCGAAAATCTTGTGGTTTTTATATGGCACAATATAGATCCGGCTGTGTTCTGCATAAATTTCAACCTCTGTCACTCCTGCTATGCACCAGACAAACAAAGAAGCCACCAAGCGGTTGATACTATTCCAAAAATAACTTTTCTCGCATTTGATACAGTACCAACTGGAAATTTTCTCAAGGGAAAGTAAATAGCAGTGTATCTTTCCGCTGAAAATGCCACTGTGAGATACACCATTACAAAACACGTCACCCGTCCAAGATACACGACTAGAGGACAAGTGAGAACTGACATTATCATGCCATTATTCAGGGACCCCAGCGAAATGGCAAAAAAAAACCTTTTTTTCGATATTCAGGATCCAACAGAAATATCAAAATTGAGAGTGATTTTCACATCGCCCCAAATATAAGAAGAAGTGGGCTTTAGTTCCTGTAAACCAAAAGGCCATAGTCAAGAGTCCTAGAAAACCATAAAAATAATTTTATTAGTTAACCTTTCATGGTCAAATTTATTATTCGTAAGCAAATTTTTGAGAATGATCTGAAGTTTTCTCCATTCCGATTCGTTTGATAAGATTGTTTTGGTGTGTATGCATTTCCTTCAATTAATAAAGATCCCTTTTATTTTTCGCTGAAAAGCTATATTCAGCGAGTTTTATTATTCGGAGAACGCTAACCTACGACAAACTTTCCACGCCTCTTACTTCCACGCTGTCTAGTAGTCAACTGAGCAAAAATGTAGAATGGATCTCACTTATTAAGTTCACTGCCAAAACTATGCCCTTCGCTTTCCTTTCACTCAAAGACTATGCAAATTAATACCACGTAATAATGTGGTTGCGCACACACGCTTCAGATGATAGACCCAGATAGGATGTTTCAAAAGCTCTCTCCCAGAAAATCCTATTTCACGAAGTCTCTTTTTGTGTAAATATTATTATTCAAGTGCGTACTTTCAGTTTGAATCCCATCTCATCCAGCTTTGTTTAATAACATTTGAGGTTCCCGTAATGCGGATTAAAATATGCGAGTCTAGCGTATCTACACTTCTGTAAGAATTTTTAATTGCAATGCTAATGGGAACCATTAGGTTAACGAATATCAATTAAAATTTAACTAAACAAGCTCGCAACGCTATGATTTGGATCTGATCATAATATACTTTTGCAACCTACTAGTAATTTGTAAGCTAAACTTTTACCGGCTGTCGAAATTAAAGTAATCTGTGAACCTATATCTAGTGAACAACTGAAACAAAAAGGAACAACGTACATACTCAAGTGTAATTCGAAATGGCTCTTTGATGTTTCGATGTGCATGCATCAAAGGATTGCGCATATGCATAAATAACGCATTTGTCGTCTGAGCACTAATTTAAAAGAAGGTTAGGCAATGCCACACTAGAAACCAAATATTGTGCAAACATTTCTTGGGCAAAGTATGGATGACGACACTACTACACAATTTGTGCATCACCAAAGCAATTACACGATTAAACTCTTTGTGACGCAGATTGTGGAAAACATTTCCAAGAATAAAGCTTTTTCAGGGGAAAGTTGCATTAAATATTAAAGTAATGGTTGTGCTCGAAACAGTAATGCCTTTTTCCTTTAAAGTGGTCGCCATCGCTCACTACGTTCTATGTCATAGACAACCTTGCTGTTAACCCTTCTCCATTGTATGCGTAAATATTATTGTTTTTATGCGTAAGTATTATTAAACAAAATTGTTTAGGATAATATTTGTTTGTATAATTGTTTTTAGATGGAAAAGAAATTTTCAAAGGCTTCCTAATGAGCAATCAATGCAACAAATGTTGCGTAAAAAGGTCGTATCGATTACCAGTCAGTCACTCTAGACTCGTTTTGCTGATGTATGATACACGATTGATTTGTAGCCACAAATGTGCATTCCGACACTCTTATTTTGTAAGCTTTTAGTCGCGCGCGTAAGACAATTATTTTTTGGCGTTTACGTCATTGAACACTTGTCAAGGAAAACCACATTTTAGACCAATTTCGAGTATTTTATTGGAGATTGGAGCTTCGGCATTGGTTTGACATTAATCTCACCTTAACATAGACAGTCGTTAAAGCACGTAGCATCAACTTGTCACGTACATTCTCCTCCCTGTCGTTGAATCCATGATATCTAATTGACAAAACTTCCAAAGCTGCACACAACATTTATACAAAAGTTGGGTTTGTCAAATATAATAAATATTTTGGTTAACCGGTATAGTTTGAAAGAAATATTTTTTATTTCGCATTACTATCAAAATATAACAAGGAATTAAACTAACGATAAGTCTTAAAATGTAGACGATTTTAAACCCGACAATTTCTGAACCCATAAGCAATAAAAATTCTTGTCTATATTTATTTTGGCCTTGAGGATACTCTTCGACTCTTGACTTGTTTCCGACAATCCACCACAGCATCCCAACTTAAGAATTTGTTACTTTAGATATCAGACATGTACATAAAATGTGCCCGTTTAAAATGTAATACAAAATGTAGCGGTACCGAGAAAAAGACTAGTTTATAAAATGTGTCAATCTAGCTTATTTCCTCAAGTCTTGTATTGACCAAACACGTAGCAATTTTCACAAGTCTTCTTTCATGTTACTTGAGTAGCTGCTGACTTGACTAAAATTAAAAGGTTAAATAGAACTGTAAGCTGTCTAACCTTTCATTCACTCAAAATCAAACTGACATGAGCTCTGTTTTACAAAATCACAATTATAATTCCATTTGCTTTAAGTATTCAAAAAATACTCAATTATGCCTTTCATACACAATTTTATTAAAAGTCGGTATTTAATATTAAATATATTAAAATCTTACAACTTCACATTAAACTACATAGAATAAAAAGATTCATCCAGGTGCTTGCATTCAAACGACTGCTCATGACATAAAGAAAGCACACAACAATAATACATGGACTTATTTTTCGTAAAATAAACAAAAAACCAAATTTTAGAAAATATTATAAATTTGACTCTTTCTTGAACATGTGGTTCTATTAAGCAATAAACACGTATTGTGTGTATTTAAGTTATATTTGTGAGACAAAGAATCCAATAAACATTAATTTTGAGATATTGATGCATGAATAAGAAACATGTATACTCTGTGTTTATACCAGAAAGTAAATCAATCAGATACTCACCTAATTTGTAAAATTGATACATATGACGAAAGATTAATGATACTGTTAAAAGTTAATGATGTCGTAAGACTTACACTACATTATAACTACTGAAGTGTGGAAGCCCAAAAATTTAATGATTTTGTAACTCAATAAAGTTGTAAGAAACGATGGTACAATATATTCACTTATATTACCCCTTGAAAATCACTCATAATAACTTAGAGCTTAAATAAATATATTTTATCCTTACGTAAACACTCTTTGTGTATTTCTCCTTGCAATTTTCATAACTCTAAGTTGATAAAGGAATTCTGTTTTTGAGTGCTATGCTATCAAATTGTAGGAAACTTGTAGTAAATTTTTTAAACCAAAACTTATTTTTCACAAAAGAGCCTATAAATAAAACGTTCCACCATACTCCGTAACGAGTTTCGAAAGCCCTTGCCACTCATACAGTATAATGAAAAGTTGACTGCAAAGTTTGTGTTGAACATCATCATTGCCCACGGCTGAAAAGCTAGTGTAATTTTTATCCCATCCGTATTAGCTCCAGTTTTTTGCTATTAAGAAAAGTTAGGAAACAAAATTTGTAACTGTATTACATGCTAAAAAGATTTTAATTATTGATTAATTATCCACACAAGTATATTTTATACCTGTATAAACTGTGCACATCGGAGAACATGCAGGGGTATGTTAAGAAACAAAAATGTCACCGAAACTAACAGCAGTGTTTTGGTGACCCGAGTCTCAGAGAGTCTTAAAATGTATGAACTTCTATATCCATTCACGTCATACCTCGTAGTCACTTCAGTAAATGCTATCGGTATGTAAACCACTTGAAGTACATCCCTTCCTCGCTGATTCACTTTTGGTAAAATTATTTTACGGCTGTCTTTTAACTCAATCAAACTTTCAAGTCGAATAGACACTCCGTTCGTTGTCCTGCGATCTGTAGTCTTCTGATAAAGCTTTGTCGCAATTTTGGTATTGAAAAATGATATCACAAAAAATGGAATTATAAATGTGAATAAAGTGTCGAGATAGTTAGCCTTTTCGGAAATTCGATGATATCGATAAGGCACTGCACAAATATAGCTAATTCCTCCACTCTCTTGAACCTCCGCTACTTCTGCTATAAACCAAACATACGAAAAGCTGACCAGAGCTATAGTCAATATTCCCAAAATAACTTTCCTTGCTTTTGATGTCGTACACAGTTGATTTTTTCTCAAGGGAAAGTAAATGGCAATGTAGCGTTCCGCTGAAAATGCCACTGTGAGATACACCGTTACAAAACACGTCACCTGTCCAAGATACATGACAAGAGGACAAGTGAAAGGTGATGTTATCACACCATTATTCAACGATCCCAACCAAACAGCAAATAAATTTATTAGAAATCCGGTGTCACTTATTGCAATTGCTGTTAAATAATAGGATGACGATTTTCTTCGGTATTTTGGGTCCAATATAAATACCAAAAGTGACAGTGAGTTTCCAACCACTCCAAACACGAAGAGAATGGGGGTGTAGTACTGGTAAACCAAAAGACCTAAATCAAGTATCCTGAAAAAAATAAGACGATAAAGAAATATTGACCAAATAAATAGATTTATTATACAAATAAATACGCGTACTAATACCTTTGAGAAGTTTCTGGAGAGCTTATCTCCATTTCGGTTATGTTAAAAATTGCTGTCTGATTTTCTGAAATTTCCATTTTTTGTCACTTTTTTAGACTACTTTATTTGAAAATAAAAATCGGAACTTTTGACCTTCAATGTTTAATTTACTGAGCTATCACAGACTTTCTCTCCCAACTTGTTTGATCGCTGTCTGACATTCAACTGAGCTAAAATCTGGCAATACATAAGCATAATAAGATCCGGGTGAAAGCTCCGCTAGTTCTTTTCTCTTTTTTTAGTGCATACTTGTGGTAAGTAGAACATAAGTAGGCATGAATGCATCTTTTGAATTGATCTAAAACTCTATGCATAGCTCGCAAATACTTGAAACTTTATTTTAATGAAATTTTTTGTCTCGGAACCCATTCTCTTTAGAATAAATAGCGCAAGGAAAACTGAACGTTGTTTATTTTTCATTTTTGGTATGTCTGTATTAAATACCATTGCTCGAGCGATAAGTGTAAGTATTTTTTTTAAATAATGTTTATTTGTTTGACGTAAAGCGCTTTATTTCTCGTCAAAATATAATTACAAAAGGTTTTGATTAAATAAAAGCAACATTGTTTGTTTCAATGCCTCACATAATGTTTTCATAGTTGTTGTGGGGAGGTACAAGCTTTGTGGGTGTATTCGACTGCAAAAACAACGGGAATTTTTCCGCAGTATAAACAAGACTGTCTTGTGTCGCTAGCCAATTAAATATTATTTGGTGCGGTACTTTTCCTGGGGGCTGCTCTCTAATTTTCTGTGATGTTAAAGTTTTACATAAACCATCTTCTAAATACTTCAAGTGGCACAAATGCAAGTGATGTGCACCTTTTGTTTGAAATCTCTGTACTTTTTTCCTCTACATGTCTGATTGCAGGATTCTGTACAAATGAACCTGGATAATATCCTATATGAAACACACTGGTTTTTTATGCACCCATAAAACGTTCAAAATTCGAATGCACACGAATAAAATACCTGTTGGACATTTTAAAAAGTGGGTAA
The DNA here is from genome assembly GCA_034695465.1 of Entomobrya nicoleti. Classification (NCBI taxonomy): domain Eukaryota; kingdom Metazoa; phylum Arthropoda; class Collembola; order Entomobryomorpha; family Entomobryidae; genus Entomobrya; species Entomobrya nicoleti. The sequence goes on along the minus strand of JAQFZG010000858.1, from coordinate 10,386 downwards.
GATACATAAAGGTTTACCACCAATTGATTTAGTACCAGTACCATAACACCAACATAACATGGAATACAAGGTTTGTCCTATTAATTGTTTTACACAAAATTTACAAAAAGTTTTTTACGTAATGTTTGGGGTCGACTGGGGACGTTCGTGGTCAATAGGGGTCATGTCTGAGGGCTATTGGTGGCAAGCAAGTATAATATGCATGCGATTCCGTACGCCGTACGGACTGCGGAACCACGACCTACCGAACCAGAAAATTATATACCTCTTCTGCGTAAATAAATGAGCAATAAATTATACTTAAATACTATTCATAAATATTCGCATAGTACAAATTTTAATAATAATTCTCCTCACTTTTTGTTGTCATTTTCGTACGTATTTTTTTGCAAATGCTTTAATGAAAATGTGAAAATGAAAACTGTCCGAGTACAAAAAAGCTCATTTAAGGTAACCTCTTTGATGTTACATCATGTGTGCATCAAAGTAGAGCACATGAATAATAAGCTCTTTTTTGTTTTTAAATAACCAAGACGTAGTGACCGTAAAGCATTTCAAAGAGAAGTCAAAGTAGTTAGTACCATGCTAAGATTTCCATTAAAAAGCTCTTGCCTGCTTACTACCTTGTTATATTACAAAAAGGGATGCTGACATTGAATACACATATTGGCGAAAGACAAAACGGACTATTTTCTCTGGTTCGAGGAATGAGCTTTAAAAAAATTCACAAAAGTTTGCTTTGTATTAAAAGTTCTTTAAACTTTGAAGAAACCCACTATTTATAATTGTGACAAGTGTTCCCAGGATATTAATTTTCTCGTCGACATATTTTTAATTTAGCTACTAATTTATATACAAATAAATTGATGTAAACTATTCATAGCATTCAATAGTTGAAATTGATTTAAATTCACGCCCAAAACATTTTTTATACAGATACTTCAAATTTAGGTAGCCCACTCCCTCAAACAGCAAATGGAAATATGTATGCGTGAAATACGCTTGGGTTACACCAACGCATGGGAAAGTAAATTAAAAATTTGTAGCCTCCGCCAACGTCAAAATTATACATAATTAATTAATTTACAACAAAAACATGTTTTTAAAACACTAATTCTCTCATGGTTAATGCTACATGTTTCACTAAACCAGCAATAATAAAATAATTAGAGCTTGCATTTTCCAGTGAGAAAAAGTTCAACTTCCCACTGAAGTTTTCAACACTGAAACGTAGCATAACCACAAGTCTTAAATTAACGTCATTAACAGCTTAGAATTGGATATCCACCCACAAATGAAATAAATTCCTTTTCACATGCTGTGTGGGCAAATTTTTCTCAACCACCTCTATTTTAAGAGATTTTACGTATTAAAGACAAGTTTTAAATGTGGTATCATTTAGATTAGTAATATTAAAATCTTTTGAGGTATTTTCTGGCCGTTTTTTAAAATGCATTATATCATATCCTTTATTATTTCATGTATGCAAAACTATCATTTGAATGATTGCATTTCTTAGTGTATAACGCTATGATTCAATCACGCAAACGCAACATCCAATTTACTTGTTATTTTTTGTTTCATGTAAGCTTGTGCTACTCATTCATTTGCATGGAAAAGTTCATTATAAAACTTGTAAGACTGATTGATTCTATTGTGTGCTGTCGTTCAACTCAAAGGTTAATTAATGGTAGCGAGATACAATTTCATTCCTAAATAGCTTCAGACTTAAAAATAAAAATGTATATTCAAATTTAAATACACTTATTGGCATACCAAGAAATGAACATTTTGCTTCAGCTATTCACCAAAGTAAATTTATTGATTGTACATTTTCCTTTTTTAAATTGATACTTTAGCGTTGCATAACCTTCAAAAAGTTTCCTAATACCCACTTATATGCCTAAGCGTCAGACTTTACACTGCTTTTTAATAGGGCTCCATTTCATATTTCATCTGCTATCAATATAACCACCACGTCTAAAACCAGTTTAGCTGGAGAAATAGCAAGAGTCTTCACCACATTTTTTATTACATTTAGATTTCCATGTATTGCTCAATCGCATGGCCTTGTTGTCACAAGCTTTATGTTATGGGTCTCTCTCAAAAAAATCGGCTGAATAGTGAATAGAGCAAGTCATCTGCTATTTTATTCCCATCTGGGTATCATTGTAAGAAAAAAATGTAAAATTATATAATCACCTTTTTGTTTTCATTCAGATATGCATTTGTTGAACAAATGCAAAAACCCACTTTTTGTGCATATCGTGTGAAAAAATCTGCTTGGTTATACGCAACGTAAAAAAATGGATAAACGATGATGCAGCGTAAGCCCACATTTCTTCCAAGAGTAGTTATGAAACAAAGTTGAAAGAGACTAGAGAAGCAGTGCTTTCATAAAAATGTGGACACCAACTTTCAAAATAAGTAGATTTATTGTCATTTCGGCAATAGCATTTTTATTACTATTTGGTTGGTATGTCATGCCAATGCTTATCGGAATGCAGATAATTAAGGTAAAAAAATAAACAAGTTTATTTCAAAAATTTGCAATTTTGTTTTATGTAAAATGCATTTGTATGAAATTTAGAACGTAGTAATTTCACCTGAAGTGAACCCAGAGCTCTACTCGTTTTGGATCCATCCACCTATCCCACTTTATCACAAAGTTTATCTTTTCAACGTATCCAATCCTTCCGAAATTTTGGAGGGAATGCCTCCAAATTTCACAGAAATCGGTCCATTTGTATTTCGTATCAATCGAACAAAAGTTGACGTGGATTTTGACAACGAAAATGACACAGTGACCTACAAAGAGCATAATAATTACTACTTCGATGAAGGTCTAAGCTTTCCATGGAAACTAGACCAAGTTGTGACTCTAATAAACGTACCCTTTGTTTCGGCTGCTGTTAAAATTAAAAAAGATTTAATCTGGCCGTTGAGCCATATAGCTCACATGGTGCTTTTAAATTATAAGGAGCCCATTTTCATGGAAAGTACTGCAGAGCAAGTGTTATTTGAGGGATGGAAGGTTCCCTTTCTCGAAAGACTTGAAGAAGATGCTGGCATAAAATTTATGGAGAATAATACTTTTGGATTTTTTGTTGGGCAAAATGATACGACAAGGGGGCCGTTCACTGTTAAAACTGGTATTAAAAATAGTCACCCAGTTGGGAGCATAGTCGAGTATAAAAATGAGACAAGCTTGGATTTTTGGAAGGGTGGATGCAACTCAACCTGTAATCAAATCAATGGAACTGATGGCTCAATATTTGCTCCGCTAATTGGAAAGGATCGAATAATAGACATCTTCATTACCGATTTATGCCGCACAATGTCATTTAGCTATACTGGTGGAGTTGACGTTCACGGTATCCATGGTTACCGATTTACTATACCAATCAATTTATTGGAGGATAACGACAATAATTTGTGTTTCTGCCAAACTGGATACACGAATAGAAAAAAGTGTTTTGGGCAAGGGGTACTTGACTTGGGACCTTGTAAGGATGGGGCTCCTGTTGCTATGACACAGGTGCATTTTTTGGATGTGGATCCTAAATATTTGGAGAAAATTGGGAATGGAATCAAAGCGGAGAGGGAAAAACATGAAACATTTTTGGATGTCGAGCCATGGACGGGTACACCGATGAGGGTGGCGAAAAGGATTCAAATTAATTTAATTTTGGAGAAAGTGTCAAGTATACCAGGATTGGATAAGGTGGATAATTTGCTGTTTCCATTGTTGTGGATGGAGGAGGTAAACTGGAAAAATATGAATTTGATTATTATTTATTTATTTTGGAGTTTAAGGAAAGTCGTTAAGTAATTTCGAATATATGTATTTTTACAGAGTGCTGAACTAGATGAAGAGACCGCTGGAAAAGTGAGAGAAGCTGTAGATTTTTGTAATTTTGTGGATAATTGTACGAAATTAGTAGTTGTTTTAGCATCCGTTGCACTGTTCTTTTTTGAGCTGAGAAAAATAAACCAACTGAAATTTGGAGAACGGACAAAAATAGGTCATTCGCGAAGTATACAGAACGACGAAATTAAGAATAATTTAAATAACGATGATGAAATTGTGAAACTAACAAAGCAATAGTATTATCTAATTTTTTTAAGTTGTTAAATAATTCATAAGAATGCGTGAAAACTTAATGTACTCAACTTTACCAATTACAAAATTACGTTGTTAGAATTAAATATTTACTCCTAATTTCATAACGGTTCGTTTTTACATTAACAAACTAGTAATCAAGACTGGTTTTTGTACAATAAAATATATTTAAATTAACCAAGTCTCATGAAAGTGTCTTTGGAGTTGTAATATCAGTAATTTTTCTTCATTTAAATTTTTTGGTGAGATAGGAGATAAGGTTAACGTTAAGGGCTGGGCACTTACTGAGCCATCCCTTTTCTTGATAAATGTTACCATGTTGATCAGTCCATGTTGCTTGTTGTAGTCAAGTTTCTTCGAAGATTGCTCCATCCACAACGACAGGGCATATGAAAAGAGACAAGTTTAAAATAAATTTTACCTGTTCATTTAATATTTGGGTTTAAAAAAAATGAACAATTGAGTTTGAGTGAAATATACTAACTGCCATTCTTTTGTGCGTGTTATAAGCATGACATGTGTTATAAAAAATTTAAATTCACGTGATTGAATCTAAAGTAATGATGACTTGTCTAATTTGTTTACTTTTTAATTGTCATGCGTCAATGAAATTTGGTGTGAGTGGCAGATTAAGTACGTTTCTACATGTCAATTGAAAAGATAGAATCTAGTTTTCGTCCAAATCTGTTTATTATTAGTCACTCAAATGATATTCACAATAATATGGTGCACATGAAGAGCCTTATTGGCATTGTCTAGTCCTACCCAACTACCTAATTCATTCAATTGGGCTAAAAATACATTTAATTCTAAAAATACCAGAGACTAATTAATAAAACGTGAAGAGGAAAACAAAACCAAGAGGAAAATTAATTTTCTCATTGAAATAACACAAGTGCTAAATGCTATTTGATAAATTACCTGATTTTTCCTCATCCGCTTGGCAAAAACCGTTTAGTTGTAATACATTCAAAAAAATACATCAGTGAAAAAGGAACTCTAAAATGAGCAGGTTAAAATTATTTAAGTTTGAAGGGCTTGTGAATGAAAATTAGGTTGCCAGCACAACTAGTTTACTCTGTAACCAATCTCGCAAATAATAAAAATGATCAACGGCTAACACTGCCATTCAACAAAACTAATTCGATACCATATTTCTGCAGCTTGTCTCCATCACTTTTGGCATTTTGTTTCCCTTTTTAGAATAAGTAAATGATTTACTTAAGCATTCATGACATATCCGTGTGAATTCTCTAATGAACCAAATTAATGTTTTACCCACAGTATTTTGCAAGTGTTGTTGCTCCTTAAATTCTCCGCACATTTTAACTGCATAGCTAAAAAAAATTACTGAAATCGTCGAAATGCGAACATTAACCATTCTCGGGTGTCTTGAATGCACTGCATTGGCTTTGATTTTTAATTGATATTTGACTCGGTTTTCCTTATTACACCTCGACATCTATACAAAAATTCGTACTACAATTTTCACAGTTGAAGTTCGTCTATATTTCAGAAAAGTTAAAGACGGTTTGTCTGTGATTTATAGTTGAACATGGGAACTGACCTTTTAACCAAATCATTTTTCCTGATTAGCGCAATAATTATTAATTACTACTTGCGTACAAGTTGACCATGAAAAAAGGCTCAACTTAAAACTCAACTGAATTTTTATCTTTTGATCGATCAGTCAGTCGGGGATATTTGAGCTAAACACATTAACTCGTCATATATTTTAACTTAAGGTTATCCACCTCAATTCAACATGTTTTGGAAAACTTATATATTTTACGTTTCAATAGTCGCCCTAATTAAACTTTACAAATGGTTAGAATTCCAAATTTTAAAGTTATTCACCCCTTTCCTCAAAAGGAAGGGGAAAGAGATAATGCTTTCAGTAGGTGTAGTTTTACATTGCCCCGGTGACAAAGAAGAATTATCACCTAAAGAAAAAGAGCTACTAATTAAGAAGAACCTCAAGTATGATAAGCTTGTTCACCTCAAAGTTAATAATGACCTGCTTTTTGCGAGAGTTGCAAATACGGGCACATTAGGTTTTGGGGAAGCGTACATGGACAAAACGTTCGAGGAGATGGGTGAGCTGGAAGATATCACTGAAGTTGCTACAAGGCTAATGGAGAATAACCTACTCTCTTTGTACTACAACTGGTGGAATATCACTTTGGAGTGGCTCGAACTATATGCATTCAACTTGCAGACGAGACAAAGAGCATTTCAAGTGGGAACGGCGCATTACGACTTGGGTAAGTATAACTGTTAAGTTCACTAAAATATTAGATTTCGATGACCAACTATAAAAAGGATTTAAAATTTTCAGGAAACGATCTCTACCAAATGATGTTGGATCCTTGGATGCAGTACACCTGTGGATACTGGAAGGACGTTAATAATCTAAACGACGCTCAGGTAAATAAAATGGAGCTGATCGCGAAGAAACTTGATCTAAAACCGGGAATGCGAGTGTTGGACATTGGCTGTGGATGGGGCACACTCTGTAAATACCTGGCTGAGAAATATGGAGTGGAATGCGTGGGCGTGACGGTTTCTGAAGAAGGCGTTAATTTTGGGAAACAACTTTGCAAAGGACTTCCCGTCGATATTAGACTTCAGGACTATCGCAAAGTTGATGAGAAATTTGATCGAATAGTTAGTGTTGGGATGTTTGAGCACGTGGGCTACTGGAACTATAGAGAATATTTTGAGGGGGTTGAAAAATGTTTGGTAGATGACGGAATATTTTTATTGCACACGATTGGTAGGAATCATTTCAATTATCCTCAGCGATCAGATCCATGGAGTGATAAGTACATATTCCCTAATGGCCAACTTCCTTCTCCAACTGATATTGCGGAGACTACGAAAAATCTGTTTGTGATTGAAGACTGGCATAACTTTGGGTTAGATTATACGAAAACACTGTTTTGTTGGAGAGAATTTTGTGAGCAGTTGGCCCAAGCTCAAGAATACGTATGGAGATCAATTTTACAGAATGTGGACCGCATACTTGTCATTCGCTAGGGCATTGTTTAGGTCGCGAAGGATGCAGTTGTGGCAAATTGTTTTGAGTAAGGATGGATTGAAAAGTGAATATAGAGCAGTGAGATAGTTCAGTTGAGAAGGTATACTTTATTGGACACTCATGTAAAAATTATTGTGAAAAAAATGTGAAATAAAATTAAATGATTCGTCTATATGCATTCACTTGTAAAATGTTCCAAACTTTTCAACTAAATTAATTTATTTCCCCAATTTTCCGCCTCCGCTATTGTGGTTACCTCGGACTTATATAACCATTTGCATACCAATCGTAAGATGGAGCGTCGATTTTATGTCAGCCGATTCCAGGTTATATTTTATTTGCAGATATGTATGTGACGTTGTCTAGCTCATCTGCCAAAAATATTCACTTTTAGCGAAAAAAATGTGCAGATTGTATTCGATTTTGGTAATATTCTAATAAGGAAAACCAAAGCCTATTTAAAAACAATTTCGGTAAAAGCTATAACGAATAACCAAGGTAAAACAAATATAAAAGTAATTGGTGACCTAAAATAAAAGGGTAGGAAAATATTACATAAATAATGATTTTTTTTGTTTCTTTCCTGAAAATAATTATTACCATCGTTATGATAAAATATCCAAAAAATGAAACAAAACATCACAAAGCATCACAAAACCCAACATTTTATTAACTTCACAATTCAATTCATCTCAATTATTTGGAATAATAACAGGATTCAGTAACGATATTTGTGTCACAATCACATTAATTTTATAAATATCACTTTTCAATAAACAACAAAATTCTAATGGACTGCTCTGTACTCCGTTTTTAATCAATCTTTACTCAAAACGATTTGCCATAACTGCAACCGCCTCGATCTGAAAAATGCCCTTGCCACTGACAAATATAGAGTCCACATTCCATAAAATGGCTCTCCGTATTTGTCCTCCAATTTTGGCCAACTTTTTACAAAGTTTTCTCTCCACCAAAATAATGTCTTAGCATAATCCAAGCTAAAATTATGCCAGTCTTCAATCACAAACAGATTTTGTGTTGTTTCTGCAATATCCTGTGGAGAAGGAAGTTGACCGTTAGGAAAAATGTATTTATCGCTCCACGGATCCGATCTCTGAGGATAATCGAAATGATTTCTTCCAATCGTATGCAATAGAAATAATCCGTCATCTACCAAACATTTATCAGCTACCTCAAAATATTCTCTATAGTTCCAGTAGCCCACATGCTCAAACATTCCAACGCTAACTATTCGATCAAATTTATCATCAACTTTGCGATAATCTTGGAGCCGAATCTCGACCGGAAGTCCTTTACACAGCTTTTTCCCATAAGCCACTCCTTCCTCAGAAATCGTCACGCCCACGCATTCCACTTCATACTTCTCAGCCAGATATTTACAGAGTGAGCCCCATCCACATCCAATGTCCAACAACCGCATTCCAGGTTTAAGGTCAAGCTTCTTCGCAATCAGCTCCATTTTATTCCCTTGAGCTTCATTCAGATTATTAACGCCCTTTCAGTAGCCGCAAGTGTATTTCATCCATGGATCCAACATCATTCAATATAAATCGTTTCCTAAAAGTTTCCAACGACCCTAATTTGAAAGAGAGGTCATCATAAAACCTTTGTATTTAAGTTTTTATACTTACCCAAGTCATAATGAGCCGTTCCTACTTGAAATTCTCTTTGTCTCGTTTGAAAATTGAATGCATATAACTCGAGCTATTCTAATGTAGTATTCCACCAATTATAGTATAAGGGTGTTAATCCATTCTCCATTAGCCTTGTAGCAAATCAGTGACATCTTCCAGGTCACCCATTCCCTGCCAAGTTTTGTCCATGTACGTTTCCCCAAAGCCTAATGTTCCTTTATTCACACATCTCGCAAAGAACAAGTTATCGTTTACCTTTATATGAACAAGCTTATTATGCTTTTTACTCTTTTTCGCAATCACTTCTTTTTCTTCAGCCGTCAACTCTTCATTGTCCCCGGGGCAATGTAAAGCTACTCCAATTGAAAGGCATAACTCCTTTCCCTTATTTCTCAGGAAAGGGGTTAACAATTTTAAAACTTGAAATTCCACCCATTTGTAAACTCGAATTAGACAACTATTGAAACGTAAAATATATAAACTGGCCAAATCATCTTGACTATAAATAGTATAAATTTAAAAATAACAACTTGAGGTGCTTGGTTCAAAGTTCTCCAATAGACTGATCACTCTTTTCAAAAAACCAACCAATCAATTTTGAAATGTCTTCCTGGCAATCTGGCGAATGATTTTTGATGATTGATGAATGAATAGTAATGGAATTTATTAGGATAGAGCGTCGCATACAATGTAATCTTTAATAACCAATTAAATTACAAAATAATTTCGTACTATGGCGAAAGGGATATTTAATTTTGGCTCAGATGATGCCAACTTTTCTGGTTAAAAAAGGGGAAAAATTGATCATCTTTAATTCGTTTAAAACCAAAGCTTGATGAAAAACGATGAGGACTGAAGACCATGAAAACGATATACCATAAAACGCAAGGTAAATGCAATTTAAAAAGGACTTTTTTACATTCCCAATGCATTATTACTTTAAGTGTAAACTATCCTATTGAAATTTTAATGAACCTCACAAATTGATTTTAATTAATTTACAATTGCACCTGCATGACTTCAAAAATATGTATACAAGATCTAGGGTGCGTACTTTAATAGTCTACTCGTGAGAATCGCATGTGAATTTATTAATCGCATATTTATTTAAGTAAGTAAGTTCGGAAATTCGCCAATTTTAAGGGGAACAAAAACTTTTGGTATCACAAAACCTCAAATGTATTTTTTTAAACTTTAACCAGCAATTGTTTGATAGCAGTGTCCAATTATTTATGGATTTTTATTTCCCGGAAATATTTTTCCATCTTTCTGAATAAGTTTAATTAATGAATTAATTGGTAAAATCATATTCAGCGCAACCAATTTGTAGCGATGTGAAAAAATACTTGCACAGAACTAGTTTCATTTATTTTAAATAGCATTCCAGATCAGTTTACATTGTAATTTGGGTAAGTTTAAAAAAGCTTTATGTTTTTTGATGCATTAAGATTTTATGACATTTTAATAATCATTGGTAATCTTTTATGCACTATGCATTTCCATGCTATTATGGGGAAATGCAAGCAACAAATGCAACTCAAACTTGTATTCAATCCTATTTATGTTAA